>JAQIXN010000621.1:0-32535 GCA_034698145.1 Proisotoma minuta
AATATAAACAAGTTAAAAAATCTTGGGGGAGGTGTGGTAAAATGTTTGATTTGTCGAGCCGGCCTTTCAGCATTGGGGAAAAATCCATACACACTTTCTATTAAGGCCGGCGAGTCAAATCAAATGTTTTACCCACCGAACCTAAGATTTTTTAACTTGTTTATATTGCTTTCTTTTTTCCTTCAATATTATGCAATGTTATGCAAACATATGTGACATTTTTTCTACAAATACATGGAGCTTACAGGATTAAGTAATTTATTTAGTAATTGACACAATTTCTATTGGTCTATGCAGTGTCTTCCTACGAAGTTTATAAAGAAAGTTGTTTGTTTGTTGGACACTGCATGTTACATAATCTCCTAGGCTTAGGGTTTGAGACTTGTATTGGTTTCCATTAAGGTAAGATGTCTATTTAGCAGTTTCATTGGTGAAAGGTTCCATTTGTGTATACTGTATAAACGTGATAACTATTAAGATAGGTGAAGGATTCTAATCTAACGATGATGCTAATAGCAGTGGGTGGGAAATGTTAAATGCATTTTCTCATTCTTTTTTTCCAAAGCTGGGAATGTAAACTAAAAGCTTTCTCTCACAAATACTTATGTACTTGCCAATACATAGCAAAAGCCACAAAATGACTAAAGCCACTTGAACACTTGACCGGAAATGGGGAAAAGTAAGCAAAACAATTACTATTACTTTCCATTACTTCAGTTTCATATTACGAGGGGAAATATGACATTCTATTTGGAATAACATTTATTTGGATGTTTATTGTTTATTGGCATTTGAACTTTGTTTCTGAAGAAGGCTCTCAAAGAAAAACTTGTTTTCTGTTTTGTTTTTCACATTAGATTATTCAATGTGACATTTGGAATAGTACATATTTATTTATATCTTAGCTTTTCGGCTTTTTTGAGGACTGATCTTGAGAGCCACTTAAGATTGTGATTTGGATTTGGACAATTTTATAAAGAGGATCACGTATTTTATTGGATTTTAAATATTTAAGAGGATATGAAATTCGCATTACTTTCTCCATATTATATAAAAAGATACATATTTTCCATGATTGGATTTGCAGTTCCCAACTGTATATGTATGTGACCAAAGTTTTAATCTTAAAATCTAATCCTCCACTCCAATAAAATGACTTTGCCTTCCTCTCCATTCTCAAAATGATCTGCAATTCCTTGTGGGACAAACATTGTAAGAAACAAGCAACTTTGTCCTGATTTTCGGGAAAATTACAAAAGACAGTTTGAAATTGGGCCCTTTTCCCATTGGACCAAAGAGAGCCTCTTTAGTTTTAAGGGAAACTAAAATGAAGGACATTTTTTTGTCTGAATTTCAAATTCTCCCCAGCTCTCGTAAATAAAACGAGTGAAAGTGAATGGGAGCTTATAGATCATACAGTAAAGGGACAAAAAATGGTAGAGAAGAACCATTAGTCAAGATTCTCCACTTTAGAGCATTTTAGATAAAAGGCCACGAATAGATATAAATTCTTATTCAATAATACGTATACAGCCATGTTTAGAGGATGGCTAGTTTTGGCATTTGTGGTTGCTTGTGAAAAAAACTTGAACAAGTTACTTTGGTTTAAGACAAGTTTAGTGATAGCTGCTAAAATGGATGGGACAAAAGGGACACTTAAAAATTTGAGGGAAAGAATAGGCGACATTTCTTCAAAGAGCAACTGAGAATTTAGTGTTGGGTGAAAGTTTTGGAGCAAACATCCATGTAATTGTGCGGAGTGTGGGGAAGGAAAGTTATCTATATACTTTCCCAGATTTTTTATTAGTCGATCCTCCCATCAGTTGACAGTGGCCAAGTTTCTGGTTGTAACATATTGGCCGCAGTTGGTTTTGTTTGGTTTAGGAATTTTTCTTCTTCTTATTGTGAAAGTGAGTAGACTTCAACATGCAGTTTGTGCTGTCTCCAGCCCACTGACTTATGGCTTCTATCTTTTCCCCCAAGCACTTGGTGCATGGCTCCACCATTTTTAAGACTTGCGGCTTCAGTCTTCAACAAGCTTGTTGGACAATATGCCAACAATACTGACGGAGGATAAATCAGGAGGATGGTTGTTGATTTATCACAACACAACTTTCTCAGCCTTAAAAATCGTATATCAGTAATTTTAAGTAGAGCAGGTTTTGATCGCTGAGAGAAAGTAAATCGAAAGTAAATCTTGCATGGGAAGCATTCAAAAGAGAATCTTGACAACTTATATATTTGTGAATCCGTGGTTTTGGCCGTTTTACTCGAGTTCACTTGGGTTGGCAGGGATTATTGAGGTCTGGTAGTAGCAACTACATAAGTGGTCCAATATGATTTTAATTTGGTTGAACTGAAGCATTAAAGAGGACAAGACAAGAAGGAGGGGAAATCTGGGATGACCAACCAAGTAAAAGCACCAAGGGACATAAATTTCCACAATATTTTGTCCAAGATAAAGATCCAACTTTCCCAACAATATAACAATGGGATATTTATATATAGTTGACGTTTAATGAACTCGGATTGCTATTATTGCTTGACTAAACAAACAGAGAGTGGAAGAGTTGGCTCAGGACTAAAGATAAGTGTACTACAAGGACCATTATGGAGGCAATGGACTGTTGAGCAGTTGTCCACCAGCATCATTCTCTTCTTTGTTTCCTTGCAGTGTTTGAAGATCAGCACCAGATCACGTCTTTTGTTTGCCATAATATCTTGTACTTTGAGATGGGATAAGAGGCTTTTATCAATCAGGGCTTATTTTTATACGTTCTCAATATTTATTTAGCACGTTGACTTTTACAGGTTGGTGAAAATTGTGTTGTGTGTCAGAGACATGACTTTTGACTCGATATGTATAATATTCAGAGGATGGGTAAAATTGGCAGTGGACCAGGTCAGACTTTCTTCCGTTGCTCTCCATTATGTAAGTAAGTATTGAGTGCAGCAGGGGCAAGTTACGAGTGACAGCCAAAGCCAAGAGAGTCAAGTCAGGGGTCAATTTTACTTTCTCCAACTACTTTCCCTCTGCTTTACAGCCCACATAAAATGTTGCGTTTGTCTTGAACGTGATGATAATCTTATAACTAGATAAATGGATTGTACTGCACTGGAGCATGCAATTTGGTTGCCAAACCTCAGCTCAACCTTTTCTTTCCGGACTTTATACTGTAAGTGCATTAACCGTAGAAGAACTCTTTGCTTTGGTCAGACCGGAACTGGAACAGATGCAGAAGAAGGAGGAGGAAATAAAAGGCAATTATGATTTCACAAGGGTTCAAGGTCTAGACTTTTATTTTTATTGAAGGAAGGATTCCTATCTAGGGCCAACCACCCTCAAAAAAATCAAGTCACGTGGTGAAAGTTTTTTCTCCTTGCAAGGTGGAGTATATTTTGGAATGGGTGTGGCTGCTAATTCCTGTCGTGCTTGAAAACTGGTGTGGCATGCAAAAGATAAAGAGTGACTGTAAAACACGCAACTCAATTTTATTGTGGTCATACTAAATTTATATTCCCTATTAACTATGTATACAACTAACTAATCAAACGTTGGCTATAAGCAAAGGCAACCCGCTGCTAGAGTCTCGGGATTCTTTTGATGATTTAATTTCAAAATGGAAACGGAACTGACTTCTCAATTTGAGAAAATCCAGAATTTCTTCAAAACTTTTTATAAATAAACTTTTTTTTGTCTTTCGTGCAAGTAATTGACAGTAATGACACAACAAAAACAAAAAAGCGGATAGTGCAGTGCAATTTCGACTGTTTATATTATTGCCCCATACTTTTTACATACTCCTTCACATTCCTTATATTTTTGGTATTATTGAGCCAAGTAACTTGGATAGAATAAAATGGAGAATTTTGTGAGATCTAAGCTAGTGCAGCATTTATTTTTACAGTTTTTGGATGGGCTGAAATTTTATGTATAATTTATGACCATTTGCTGCTTGGAAGATGTCCTCATTCATTGTTGCTTTAGCGGATATTACATTGCACCACTATCATTGCATAATACCATAAAGCAAACTTATTTACTATCAGCAGCCAACTTGACTTTGGCTTCCTTATTCCAAAGCTTATCTTGTATCCCTTTAAAAATATTCTTGTCCATGGGCTTTATTTACTGTCTCTTTTTTCTGAATTCCAAACGATGCTCTGCAGATACTGCAATGGATAATAAAATGGGCTTTTATACATTTCTCCAATATTCCGTAAAAGTAATCTAGATTTCTTATTACTGCAGCAGAGGAGGAGTGACAGTGGAGTTGAATATTAGCACTGTACGGGATTTTCACAAGAAGCAGTTAATATAATAAAGGATGTAATAAATAGGGATATTAGGTCATAATAAGAAGAATGGCAGACTTAACTTTATTTGACTCGCTCTATCTTGTCTTGTCCTCCCTAATAAAAATTGGGGCTCCTTTTTTTGGATATTAAACTTTAAAAGCTCAAAACTTAATGGCAGCAGCAGAGCATAATAATTTGCTTGTAATAATGCAAATAATGTCATTAAGCTGTATAACAGAAATATAATTCAAACGATTGAGGCAGGTAAATAAAACACTTTGTTAAATTGCATATATATATATAAATTGACCAATTTTCCCTTCCTGTAATTTTTCGTGGATTGGAAATGGACTTTCACTTTTAAGTATTTTTTAAATGTAAAAAAGTGGGTACTGCAGCATTTCCGCATTGAACTGTGCCAACAGTTTATAAAAGGACATTCAAATTAGTGCTATCAGGGAATAGTATCATATCCCATAACATGACCCTTTTTTACTCTTTTCTCTTTTGGCGTGCTTGGAATGTCATGAATATGGAATGCAGCCACCACGCAGGGAAAAATGTTAGTTTTTGGTTAGGTCGTTGATTTTACTTTTTGTGTTGTGTATGTATATCGATACATTTATGTTGCGTCGGCATGAAATGAAAAGTGGGAAAATGTTATGCCATTTTGTTAGCTGGGCTAGAACGAAATGACTTGTCCTTTAAACAGGAAGGAGCATGAAGAGGAATGTGTTACACCCTTTGAAATTGTTGAGATGTAAAGAGTCTGAGTCGGCAACTTATTTGCATATAGTACCACTTGCCACTACTTAACAAATCCTCTTTTACTTTTATACTCACTTTCTTCGCCCACAACCGAGGAGAGATACAGAGAATTTCATCCACTAGAAATATATTTTTTAAAGAAATACTTAATTAATAATTAACGGCTTTACAAAATTTGTCCAATGTTAGGAGACCCTAACCAAATGTCAAGTAGCCTAGTATAATAAGTCCAAGTAATAAAGTGGCAAACTCTGGATTTGTTTAGTTTTGATATTAGAGAAAGAAAGAGAGTTGGGTTGAGAAGAGAATTGCGATGTTGTAGTACTAATATATAATGCCAACTTGGAACTTGCTTCAGCTCAGTTTTTCGCCATCAGCCGACCCACCAACAACATAAAACTGAGGACGAGCAACGGAGTTGAGACTGAGACTCTCTGCAGTACTGATTTCACTTCTTATGGACTACCAAGAAAGTTTGAGCCCCCACTGAACTCATTTCTCCAATTCAATTCATCTCCTAAACAGAGAAAGTTAATAGTTGAGAGGAAGGAATTTGGAGAGATCAATTCATCCATTCTGCAGATGTATAAAACTGTAACGACTTTCTCCTTGAATGAGAAAGTCTCTCGCTCGCTGTAGATTCTTGGATTGATTGGAGGAGAATATCTTTTGTAGGATCAGAAGCAAAGGTCAATTTGCCCCTATCCCTTTCTCTCTTCTTCTTCTAACATTAGTTTCATCGGGTGAAAGTTAAGTGTCCCAATTTTTTCTCAAAGTGTGCGTGGAATGCGACGAAGAACGTAGTTTGCATTTAAACTTCCTCGTGGTGAAAGTAAGCAAAGTAAATATTTGAGTTTTGGTCTGCCTTGTCTTATATTGAAATTTCATTATAATAAGCTCCCCATGTAATAATAAGTATGAAGAAAGGCTGCTTCCAAGATTTGGCTACATACAAACGTACGCTTGTTTAAATGCAGGCTGGAATTTTAGATTAGATTAGATGGGGAAGGGCGATTGAGGTTTTCAACTTTGCCAGTCATGAAAACATTTCAAATTACTGCAGAGCATGGCAAAGTTGTGGGAGTATGCTTATAATATAATGCGCTACTTTTATGCTTTACTACTTTTATTATTATTGTGAAATGTTTAAATTTTTTACGGTGGAGTTGTCGTGTCCTCCTCTTAACTCTCTCTTTAATGCTTTGGCTTGCGTGAATAAATGTTTCGAGTGGCTTGACTAAAGTTTTAGATAAATACACACCGCATTTAATATTCAGCACATTTCTAGACTCCTCATTTCTCTTAAACAGTTTAGGACAACACCCGCAACTTCAACTGCGTAAGTTAAAAACACACAGTCTTTATCTACGTAAAACTCTTCAATTTTAAAACCAATTCAAGTAATCGAATGACGCACTGCTAAATACATTAGAGAAAGAAAAGGATATGTAGTTTGTTGTATTGCATTTTGTTAAGAAGACACGAACATTCAACAGTTTGACTCTTTTATTTCTTTCTCTCGGCTTCACCTTTTGGATTTAAGTTTAAGATTCTTGTGGATAGTTTAGTCTTTGTAGACACGCCATACACCTAGTAGTTGGCTGTCATTACAAACCAACTTTTACTTTGACTTCTAAACTTTATCAAGGTCAGAAAAGACTAAGCTTAGCATATGGCACAGGAAACAATAAGTCCCGAGAGCACGAACAATCAACAGTTTTTTTCTCTTCAAGAAGAGCAAGACATTTAAGGAAGTTGAGTGCTGTTTATTTGCACCTGATCGGAATTTATATCATCTTGTCAGACGTTGAACTCATTGTCAACAATATGTCATTTAAATTCCATTCCTGGCACGAGTGGGTGACAATAATTTGCTAATTTTGTAGGGGACAATGGGTGATTTGGAGATTGTTGCACTTGAAAGGAATCCAAATAGTAAATGAGTATACAATTATCATTGGTTGCATAATTTACTACCAGTGGTATTTAGTTAAAATTAATTACACAATTAAAATGAAATTACTAGGACAGCTTTTATTGAGCGTATTATATTGTATTTGTTAATGCGATGCAAATATTTAGTTTCCACTAGCTCGTGCAATTAATTTGACATTGGAAATTGGCGTATAATGGACTTTTGTGTATTGTTCATCAAGCTATAATTTGTTGGCGAGTGTCATTGCATTGGCTTGCCACGAGTCTCTTGTAAGAAAAGCTTTGTTTATTTAAGTAGGTAATTAATTTGGGTTTATTAATGAGATTTGTGGGTCTTATACTTTATTTGTTTGCTGTTGGCATTATATTAGGGAAATGGAGGAGAGACATTTCCTGGACGCTTAAATTTTGTGGTTAGTGTCCAATTTCAATTTGTGTTTGTTTGTTTTTCAGGTTTAAGGTCAGGGACTGAATACGATACGAGATTAGTGGTTTGTCACTCTAGAATATTCTAAAGCTAATTAATTAACTTTGAAAGTTATGCTTTAAAGTGGCCCTGACTAGGATAGCGATTAATCACGGCCTTTTTTTTTAAAAAAAAGAAGGTCTCTAAATCTCTTCTCCAGTTGAGTTCCCTTCATTATTTCTCCATCCATTTTAATTCCATTGAAATTCACACCAGCTTGCAAGCCGACTCTTTCCCATTCCATTTCATTGAACTGATCTTGATAATTGATATTGTCGTAGGATGAACGAGATTTAATTAATGATTCTCTCTCTTACACATAAGCCAAGTAAGTAAGCCCACTTTGGATCGATTGTGCTCAATCTTTCTCCTATTCTATTGGAATATCACAAAGGAGCGAGCTAATTACTTCACTTTGCACTAAATGAGCGAATGTTAGTTCTACTCTTGTTTTTGGCAATCACTTTTAGAATCATAAACAATAAGTGCGAAGGGCTAATTAATCACGAGGCTTTACTTGTGCTCCAGATTTTGCCTCCAACATTCGCATCTTTGTTGGCAAAGTTCTGTGAATGCCCAACATGAAAAGCGTTACCTAAATAATAACGTTTAATTATTCTATTATTTATTTTGTAATACATATTTAGGTTTTGAAAAGTTTCTATTACTATTTTCTTTTCTTTCCCCGGAATTTGAGTACCTTCCAGTTTTATGATATTTGTAAACGGTTACTTTGTAGTTTGCTTTGGTGTATTTACTCTCCGAGACTTCAAACAGCAAGAGACACACAAGAAGAGAAAACTTGGGAAAGGAACTTCCTTTGAACTTAAGTAATGGGCAGGTGAAAGTTTAAGAAATTATTTAAATAAGTATGAACCATCCCAGTTATTTATCAAAGGGAATTCTTTCAACTTGAATTAATTTGTTAACTCGTTTATTTAAATAATTTGAGATAAAAATATATTTCTTGCCAAAGATAACAAGTTTAAGTTTGTCCATCGAATGTAAAACAAGTTTACATTTTAGAAAATAAACACCGGCAGCGTTTATTTAACTATCTAGGTCATAAATAAACTTGTTGAAACATTTTCTACAATTGTCCAGAGTCATTTTGTAAATTTCAATGTTATAATTTGACATTGTCCATTATTGCCTTGAATGGTATGTGGTTTCTTTTTACCCCGGACCACACTTTCCTTTGAATTGGTTTTATTTAGTTTGCATGAAAGGCTGTATAATTTGGTAAATGGTGAGGGTTGATCCCGACTCTGACTTTTGATCCGCCTTGATTTACATTTCAGGCGAAAGAATTCGGATCTGAGCAAACTTTCTCCAAATGGATACGTTAAATTACGTCGTGGTGGAAAAATAAGTTGAGAATGCGGGGAAATTGCATATGGATGTGTTTATGAATGAATGGCACACGGGCTTTGTGGTTTGCTTTGGTTTGAAGAAGTTGATTTAAAATTCATTTCCCATTTTGTTTTGCTTCATTACACGTGGAATTCCTATTCGTTGGGATTTATAAAAACAAACAGAAATCCAATGTCTTTCTCCTCGTCTTGTACAAATAAATTCCCCCATCTCAAACGGTTAAATAAGTAAATAAATGAGTGGAAGTTGATGACAGTTGTAAAGTAAAAGCTCAAAAAAGCAAGTGTCAGGCTTGTAAATAATAAATGGTCACTTTGCTGTATTTCGCATTGCAGTGGGACACTATTGTAATGACTACCATAGTAGTTTTGTATTATTTAATTTGATGGCAACATTTGAGATTATTGCCTTGTTTTGATTTGGTGTAGCTTTAGCCAAGATTGGAATTGACACTTTGTAGTTTGTGTGTAATGCGTAACGTAAACAATGCAAGGGGAGGGATGTTTGCCAAAGGGAAAGTTTGTTTGCTTGTTATGAATGAATTTGTTATGAACTACATATAATCCGCCCATTAGCTTCAGAATCCGGCTCTTCCATGTTCATTATAAAGAACTTTCCATTTGTCCTTTGATTTTTTTTATCGGATTTCATGCCATTTTTTTTCCTTTTTCACCCTTAAATTGTGTTTTTCTTTTCAATTGAGAATTAAATCAGATTGTAATTTTGTTGCATTTCATTTCCCCTCCTTCTGTGTTTGGTGGTGAAAGCTGGAGAAAGTTTGACATGGTTTTAAAGAAGTTTTGTAACCTGTCAAATCAAACAAAGCTTTGCCGTTCTAACCCCAGCGTTTGTTTTGCAAAGTGAGTGAAAGTGAAAAAGTGGTTTTAGGAAGTTGAGAGAATCCGTATTAAAATGCTTCATTCCACTTCACCTTCCCCACAATCAAACCCAAAGCCCACTTGTTGAATAGTCAAAATCCATTTTCAAATGTACAGAATTTTAAAATTATTTTCATTTGTACCATTTTCAGGTTGCTCTTTTTTTAGCCACTTATTGTGCCGTCGGAGTGAGGTGTCTGGTCGAGGAAGACGGGGAAAGTTTTAGAAAACAGAAGCGCTAGCTTTCACCATATTTAAGTTAACGAAATATATATAACTCGTTGCCTCTGGGGAAAGTAGGTAGATAGATATTTAAGTAGAATTCAGCCAGAATCTATCCCAATTCCCAACCGGCTGCGAACAGTTAACCTTGAAGCTCTTTTCAGTTTGTACGAGGAAAGCTACCTAAATGATTGCAGCATACTCATGCTGGAAGTGAAAACAGATTAAACTTGTTTTCCTCTTACTACAACTGCTCACAGTAGACATAATTCCAGCAGAAAATGAAAGCATTTGGTAGTTCATTTAAACTAGTAAGCCAAGGGCAAAAATCAACAGTTCATGCGGTGTGCCATCATCATGTCCTCAGTTGTCACCTTCACCAAATGATCACCATCTTTCACACTTAAGAAATGGGGAAAGTGGTGCCCTTTTTCTCGCCAAAAGAAACCGCAAAACTCTCAGTTCATAGACCTAGAGCATCTTCATGCATTGTACACATTATACACTAAGATGGTGAAAGTGAATGGGAAAAGAAATCATTCAAATCAAACGACTCAATTCACCCAAAGAAGTGTAAAAGAATTGAGTAAACAAGGAAAGGCTATTGAAGCACAAGAGAAAATCATTTGTCAACATTTGCTGCTCGCAGCGTGGCAGAAAAATTTTGGTGATATTTATGTGTTGTGCAATAAAAAAAAGTGAAATAGGCTGAGTTGGTGAATGGAAGGAATTTGTATTCCACTCCAATGTTTGAGGTTAGAGTTTCTTGGCTTGGGATTGGATCTTCTCTGATCTTATATTACTTCAACTTTGGTGGTGAAAGTGGGGGAGGATAAATAAGACATTAAGTAGACTAAATATACAGACATAGGGCTATTGCTGGCGGCGGCCAGGTTTTGTCGCCCCATTTATTTATATAGAGTGAGGAAAGTCAGTGTCAAGTGAGTAATTCAAGCTTTTTCTGTTTGTGAAAGAAGTTGGGAAAGTATTGGGAGAGAAAATCCATATTTATCTCTTCATTCATATTTTCCACAGCCAAGCATCTACTTAGGACTCAAATTTCTTCAGTACCCCAGAAAAACTGGGGAAAGGAAAGCACAACAAAAAGTGTTTGAAGAAGAAGGGAAACGATCAATAACTACTTTCTCTATTATAATCATCACAATATCTTGAGAGTAAAATATGAGTGAGTGAGGGAAGGAAATTGGTTTGGATTTTGTATTAAAAAAGTAGAGTAGGGAATTTATGTCTTGTTGATGCAGTATGATGATGTTTGTTGATGACAATGCTCTTTTCATACCTTTATCCAGGTAAACTTTCCCCTTCAACAGGAAAAAGCAAATCTCCACTCTGCTTGACCTTCCATTTTATATGTGATTTTATTATATGATGGCTAAGAAAGAGTGTTGTTGTTTGTTATCATTGTTTTTTGCGATTTCTGATTTTGCTTTTGGATTACAGAGGATACGCGTGGAAGACTTTGGCTGGCTCATTCCTGTTTGTCACGTCAACTGAACAAGACATGCCATCACATGAGCTATATGTGTAGAAGAGGAGAGAATGTTATCTTGTCTTCTTGTGTCAGTTATCCATCCAACTAATCCTGTTTTCCTTCTTCTTTCTTAATCCATTCAAGTGTAACTTGTCATTTCCTCTGCTCAAGTGAAGTGAATTTGAAGTGCACATAATTAACTATATACTTACTTATATATACAGTATTGGATGTTTTTGCGATGCTTGTATGTTGAGTCAAAGTAATGATCAAGACATCGCAAGGTGTGATTCCAATCCCTGCTTTGATCAAAACTTCTGGGATGGAAACAAATGCGGATGGTAGCGCAAGTTCGGACAAGATTTCAGTGGTTACAACAAACAATGCCATAAATACAAATAATAGCTCAAATACTACCACAACTACCACAATGATTACAAGTTCACCAGGAAAAACGGCCACAGCCATCGGGGGAGATCCTGGAAGTCCAAATCCTGAGAATTTACCCAAACTGTTAAATGTTTTGCCCAATGCAACTTTGTGTACTTATACTCCCTGCTATTGGTAAGTTTACCCCGAGACAGGTAACAAAGTTCTTTTACGTTTTTGCTTTAGACATAGACAGAGAGATGTCATAAAAACTATTTTTAACCATTTATCATCTTCCTTGTTACTGAACGAGTTTTAAAGTTTTGTTTTCAAGTTTATTTTGGCATGGGTTAATGTCTAAGATAAAATGCAAATTATCCAAGCTTGTTAGACTGAGAGACAAGTTTATTCTTCATTATCTTGAGAAAGATGTTTCACTGAACTAAGTATGTAAAAGTTGTAATAAAAATAAAAACAAAATGATGCAACGTCACTCATTCACTAATTTTGTATTATTTTTAGCCAACTTGTTTTAATTTTAATTGCCTATTTGTTTACAGCGAGGAGAACGTGTGGAAATTGTGTGATAAGGTGCGAACGGATTTCTCAACCGAATTGGAATATTGCCACGTTGCTTTCATATCTAATAAGAAACGTATGGTGCCGATGTGGAGACAAAAGACAGGGAAGAACGAGGAGAAATTAGCAATTTGGGTGAGTACCTATATACAGTTACTTAAGTAATAATTATTACTACCTTTTCTTAAATCATTTTCTTTTGCTTGTTCCGTCATTTCAATCTTCAAGTAAAACAAAGGGAAAGAGAAAACAAAGGAACTCTTTCTGTTTTTCTGCGGAAATGCAGTTAATTTACTGTGGTTCACAAGAACAAGTCCATAAAAGCTTGTTCAGCAGTTTGACTTAGTTTTTCTGTATATTGAGGAATGTTTTGTGTTTTTATTTCGGCGTTCCTTTGTGTTTATAGTTGTGTTGTTGTCCTTTTTCAGTTGGCATTTAGGTTGTTTGGTTATGCCATGTCTTGTCTAGTTATCTTTGGTTGATCTTATTTGTTCCGAAAGACTGGAGAAAGTGGTGGATGCAATAAAATAATACACCAAGTTCTTTTACAACAGTGGTACTACTGTTAGGTAGCTCCATTTTATTATTCCACTGTTTCACTCAACCCATAACGAGAAAAGAGATTTCCATTTTGCAAAAGCCAAAAGCAGCTGGAAAAATACTTTCACCACCATCTTATCTTTTCTTAATGATAATTAGTAGAGATTCAATCTCATTGTGACAAAGATAGGCAGGTACAATTAGCCTACATTTTCTTGGCTATGTACAGCAAATAATGTTGAGATTTTGGATTTGAACGATTTGGGAAAGTTACCAGATTCACTTTGATTTTGTGTCGGTGGAGAAAGTTTGTATTTAGTAAATGAGCAAGTCGTTTCCAATCCCATCTCAGCCCACTTCATTGCACTAATCCACTTTCCCCAACTTTTAGAAACAGTTTCTTCAACTTATTTACTTTACTATATATACATGTATATACCTTCAGATCTAAGCTCAGCTTATAAATAGTTTGTATATCTCATTCTTAAACAAGATATATCAATCTAATTACCTTGATTATGATTAAATGCATGCCAAAAGGTTTGAAACACCAGTTGGATAAAGATTGTTTAATATGTATGACTTATGTAATTATCTTGTCTTTGTAGGATTATCATGTAATCCTGTTGTATAATCCGGATGACAGATGGTAAATAATATTATCAAAGTATCTAGCTTATAGCATTATATAAATATTGTACTTAATTAGTGTTGTCTACGACATGGATTCCGAGCTACCATTTCCAACCCATTTCCACAGATATGTATCTGAAACCTTTAGGACAGAAAATATTCTCCAATCTGAATATCACAGGTATTGCATTAAATATCCAATGATTTTGAATTGAAATTTAAAAAAAAAATCCACAGATTTTTCAGGATCATCCCTGCTTCCAGATTTCTCTCAACTTTCTCATCTGATCGAAGTCATATGTTGCGACCAGAAGATAACAGTTGGATTAAACCACCTCCCAATTACCCACCCATTTGCAACGGAGGAGGTGAAAAAATTTAATCAAATACTTATATTGCGTAACTTGCGAAAATTCTAGCCTGCAGCAGCTTACATAAGCTGTATTTCTTATTAAATATTTAAACTGTTGAGCAAGTCGAGTCTTTGAGTTATCAAGTTAAACTCCAGGGGAGAAATGTACTTATATATGTATCTAGTCGAAAGAAATAATGGTAAAAAGTTTTCCTTCGTGCTGCATTTTCCATTCAGTTTTCTTTCTCATTCAGATTTTTAAAACGAAGTTTGTCCATTGTGGAAAAATATTAAAGCAATTCCAACTTTCCCTTTTCCCTACAAAAACATTTATCAACATTATGGAAGGATATGAGGATAAATTGTGTAATGTTAATCATATTATTATTATATGTTCTGGATTTTTGACAAGGGTTATATTTTGCACATTTTCCACCATCATAAGAAGGGTAGAGTTGATGGGATAATTTATTCACTGCTCATCCATCTGCTACTTTTTTGAGAGTAAACAGAGAAAGTTTTTGGAGAAAGAATTAGGTTTAAATTAGATTTGAACATTATCATTACTTGTCTGAGTCTAGTCACTCAATTACCTTACATGTGTGTTTCTGCTTTCTCCTCTTGGGTTAAGTGCGTCCGTAATTTAAAGGAGCAGAGGAAGTAAAGTAGTAGATGCTGTTATTTATGCCTCTTCCTTCTTTGCACAACCTGCTTTTTCTTTAACCAAATTGACCTTGACTTTCCTCCTAAAACGTACTTAATGGAGTGGATTTGTTTTCCTGACATATGTGGAAACTACCTGGAGAAAGTATTTTTAACTGCATGTGTTGTATGTCGTCAACAACTTTCCGGGGAATATTTAATTGAGGTCAATCAGAAGTGGACAAGGTTTTTGTACGGATTTTTGGCATTGGCAATGCCAACCAATCCACGTTTTGTGGTTGTTTATCATTCATTTCTTTTCATGTCATGTCATGTCAAGCCAAACGGCAGGGAAAATTCCCCCAGGCCCTGAATCAATTGAAGCTCCATGAAGCAACAGGAGGAATTAGATCAAACCCTTACTATAGTTCTTTGGCCAGCATACCATAGAATTGCAATTGTCTGTGAAAAGCGAATGTAGTTGATGATTGGAAGTTATTATTTATTTACTTGGTAGGCAGGCATCTACGCAGGAAAATGGTTATAGGCAGAAGGATAGCAAATTCGCTGGAAACAAATTGGTTTTGTTTGACCGAGTAGATTTCACTGTGTGTAGATGGATCGATTAATAACTAACTATATACAGTGTAAAGTATACACAAAGACAATAGTAAAGTATTTGATTAGGAGAGAATGGGTGCAAATAGGAAGCAATACTAATTAAAAGCATTTGTCTTTGTTGGTTTTGATTTCGATATCAGCTCAACAAGTTTCAGAGTACAAATGCAAAAAGCTTTTGAGGTTTGAGGATTATGTGGCTTGGAATTTTGGTTAGGAATTGTATTTACTCTGCCTTTATTCACCTCCCATCCAGATTAACTGGGTATAGTAACAAATATTTTGAATGTTTACATGTAATTTAGTCTATCTGTACGATTTATTATGAATGAGGACAAGGGAAAAGGTCGATTCGACTTAATTCATGCTCTACTTAAATAATTCAAACTAAGAAGAAAATGATATCAACTCAATAAAAGAATGAAACGATGCAAATCGCAAATAAAAATGATGAAATAAAAAAGAAAGAAATGATTAAAGATATTGATTAAGCTTTACGTTTTCCAGCTTTTCCTCTGCAAATTGTTTGCAATTTAATATTTACTCTGAACGACCCAAGTTTATGATAAAACATCGATTGGCTAATTTGTGGAAAATGACATAAAAGTTGACTAAAGGATATTATGGCTTTTGTCAATTGTTTGAGGCAGCAGATACACAATGGAATTTAATATCCCTTTCCTTAAAAGATTGGATTTTAGTTTCACTTTCTACAATCACTTGACTCCACTCAACAGTTTCTTTCTTTCTCTGGGCATTTTGTAATATTGTCGTGAGATAAATAATATTTGATTTGTCTCTTTCAGTGAATAACCTGGAGCAGTTTATAGATATGACTGACCCAAAAAACGAATTTGGAGAGGTATGGATCAATTGCTGTAAAAACTACAGTTTTTAATGCTTCACATATATACGTATATTTTCTTCCCTAACAGGTATTTACACTGATGGAGATTGTCCGGAAGTTTTACAAGCCGAGGCAGCTGTCATGATCAAAATCTGGGGATCATATACCGCAGTCGTGACAAAAACTAGAAATGAACGAGTGTCAAGCCAATTTCATTCTAAATTCAATTCAATGCCAATCCAATACGCCATCCATACAAAAATAACAACTTTCGCAGAAAACATTTCTTCGTACTTTGTAATTATCCTCATGTGTATTTATTATTTAATGTGGTGCTTACTAATAACATATTAGGCCAAAAATCAATTTTCGGGAAAAACTACATAATATACAGCCAGTCATGTCATATATAGTAGGTAGTCGATCATTTGCTAAATGTGGAAAGATTGACATCAATTAAAAATTTTGAGAACTTTCGCTACCATTTAGCTACTGCTTCTATTTAGCTAGCACTCTTGGCAATTTTTTAGCATAAAAAAATATTTCAAAAGAAAGATGAAACATGTAGCCAAATATATGAACTATATAAAAAGTTAAAGCGTTTTTCAAAATAAGATTAAGTGTACACAAATTTGACGTAACGTTCAAGACTTTTCTAAGTGACTTCTTCAAATTATTCAAGTATTCAATAGACCAAATCATTGAATTTCACATTTTACTTTTTTATCGAATTGCAAGTTTACTTACGTGTCTATGTGCGTACCTTAAATGTCGTTGATATTTAACGAAAGAGAAACTATAAATTAGTTTGAGATTGTGTGTCGATGGGTATTTGTATCTGTGATTTTATCGTTTTTGCTCATTTCATTTAGTTGAAAACACGCTGGCTCAAAAAATTGTTTTGCCAATGTGTTTCTTATTTGTTTGTTGTCTTTGAAGCTAAACAATCTGGAACAAAAATGAAGCAAAACTTTTTCAAAAGGAAATTTTCGGCCTCCTATGTAACCCTATCTTGTATGTATAAAAAATATTGCTTAAACACAAAATGTGTCCAAAAAAATTGCTAGATAATATTGTGTGTACCTAGGATAATTCTCATTGTCTTAATTTTAAATAATGTTAAAGTAATAATTCTGTAATTATAACTAATTAGAATAGCAAAGTGAGCAAGAGTTCGATCGGCCTCGGATTATTATGTCATGTCACATATAGTGTCACGCCAAGTCAGGCGTGAAAAGGTGTGTTGTCAATGTCATAGTGTAACTTGTCAAATACGATAAAATTAAATAGTTATTGGTTAAGCTTAGACAAAGAAACTCTCGAGATTTAAGTATGATGCGGTCTTAATGTATTTATCCATTAAATTTAATCTCATTCAACGAATCCGTTTTTGTACTTAATTGATGAAAACTACTCGAGTACTTGAAGTCAACAATAATTTTCAACTAAATATTGATATGAAAAAAAGTGAAACAGGGAAAGTATGATTATATTATATTACAATGTAACATTTGCTCTATATAAAACTTTTTTTTTACAAATTGTTCAATAGCTCAATGCAAATTGGGTCATTTTTCTTTACATATAGATTAAAATAAAATTATTGTTTAAGAGCAAGCATGAAAGAGTTTCAAATTTTAAATGAAAATAGTTCTTTGCATAATCCAAAATAGTTGCATAATGAAAAGACATTAAGTGAAAGGTTTAAGTGAATGTAATAATTAAAGTATTTTTTGGATCATAGTAAGTATTTCAAAGAAATCTCACTAAATATTTAAATAATGTAGAGAATTTGTATTTTGGACCAATTCACTTTTACTTGTGTGGTCCATAATTTATTAGTTTGGTTTTCAAGAAATTGTCAACTTCTACTCATGCATAATTTTAGGATTATTTAAGTTTCTGCATAACTAGCAATTAACTATAAATGTTGTGATTATAAACTCATGAATGCAAGAATATTTGCACGTGTTTGTCCAATGAGAGTCGATGTTGATCATTGTCATTCAATTATTCATATATTAATTTTACTTTCACCTTGATTAATGTTGTTGATGAATGAAATGCTGGAAAATTATCATTACTTACATTTTGAATAAAATAACTACAATAAGAACTTCAGAATAGAATCACCGACAACGCATGGAAACATTTTCTTGGCATTATTCTATCTTGATTAATTTATTAGTTGAACTAAACTCAAGCTTCTTTAAAAACTGACAAGCCCCTAGAATGGGTGCATTATAGTATATTACTCCAATCTCCAGGAAATTCTCTTTTTAATAAAATGTCGGGACATAAAGAGTCGGAAAATGACAAAGAGATGAACAGGCGTGAAAGTGACCACGGCCCCCAACCAGAAACTGCTTCCACGTCCAGCTCCAGACAAAGAGGAAGCGAAGCCTCTGTAATTGGCAGTAACACTTCTCAACCAAATGACCAGCTTCCTCCGTAAAATTATTGCCGAAAAAACAACACATTGGTCAATTTAACCAATTTTTTTAACTAAAATATACTTTCAGGACGGGTTTTTTCGGACAGGGAACGCGTCACTTTGCAATCTTGCCTCATCATCGCCGTAAACTTAGAGAACGTTACTCTGCTCAAGATGCATTTGTTCAGCAGCCAGGGATTCACGGGAATGATAAGCTCCGGTTACCTCGTCAAAAATCATTTTCAGTAGATGCAATTGGAGCAAATCAACGGCAGACTGGATTGGAGTCTCCCAATAGGAATGCAAATAATGGGATCTTTGTTGGGGCTTCCTCCAGATTTTTCAAGGGTACGCTATTTCGCACTTATAAAGTAGCTCCTGGCCTCAATACTTCTCCAGCCCTGTGTTTAACAGATAGCCATCAATTTCAAACTCAAGGCTCATGCTCAAAGAGATCTTCTAAAATGGGAGAAAGTGTTTGTATTAATGTCAACATGATTAAGAGTTGTGATTCGATGGATAACATTTGCAGAATTTGTCATGATTCCCCCAGCTCAGAGAAATTAATTAAACCTTGTTTGTGCAAAGGTATAATGCATAAATACATATTATGGAGACAGTATATTTTTAAAATCATGATTTAATTGGGACAGGGTCAATGGGTTGCGTTCATAGAACTTGCCTCGAGCGATGGCTTGGAGAAAGTGGTAAAGGATCTTGTGAAATTTGTGGACAAGAGTTCAATACAGTTCGTGTCCCTAGGGTTGGTATTTCATAAAACTCGGACTAATATTTTGTAACTTTTATACAGCGTTAACTTGGACTTATTTTTAGTATCGTGGAATAAGAAGTTTTGTAGCCTGGATTAAGCATCCCGTTAATCCAACGGATACTCGGTAACTAAATTAATTTATTTGTGATTTATTTTGTTGTGTACTTGTTGTATATTGGTGTAGGAATTTCTTTTTTGATCTTGCCTGCTTTTTCATTCTAACCCCTTTGGCCCTTTTATCTGGATGGCTTTGCATTGTTGGGGCTCAAACTTATGCTGCAGATCAGGAAGTAATAAAATTAAAATTTGGTCTTCTTATTTTATTGTATTTATCTTTCTTTTTTAGAAATCTTACCAACTCAGAAATTTGCATCTTTTGAAAAATCATCAGCATGAAACTCTATCAATGCGAGCAAATCGGGACGTTTCCAATTCAACTTGGACCTCAATAGGATTGCTTTCTCTTACAGGAACTTTAGTTGCAGCTTATATTGTACGTTTTTATTTGAATATAAGCCAATTCATCTCAATTAATTTGAAATTATATTTTAGATTTGGATTTTTGTCGCATTTCGTTACCATCTTCAAGTATGGCGTGAATGGCAGCAGAGAAACTACATTGTTACAATTGTCCCTTTAGCCAATGGAGAATTTTGTTATCCTCCAGCACCCAGACCCCCATCAGAACAAAACTCACCAGATGCAAACGGAAACGCCAACGACAGAGGCCGTGGCCTAGAAAGGGGACGATATATAAGATCCGACGAATCTTTGAATGAGTCCCCAACCTCGAGATTTATTCGAGAAATGTTCATTCCTTCTCTGATGAATGATCCAGATCAACCAAACAACAATCCAGCAGAAAATCACAGACGGCATGCAGACGATACTGCTCTTCAGTCAGTTGATAGTGATGAAAATTGCTTGATTCAAATTACACAAGATGAAGATGAAGGGGAAAGCAAGGAGAAAGTTATTGAAGCCAAATCCGTTGAAGACTCATCGGTCACCGTCACAGTCAATCCAAAAAATGACGAGATACAAATCGATCTCAATAATATTGAACCTCAAAATGAAAATGGAAACGAGGGAAATGATGCTTCATCATCAGCAATAAACTCCGCTATTGCAGATTTGATGGGAAAAATTACCTAGCTTTTGTTTGTGGCTGATTACATACAACCGGAGTTAGTTACTCAGTTATTCATGAAAAAAGTTATTTGTGGATGATTTCTTATCAAAATCTGTAATAAAGTCACGTTAATTTGGAAAATAATGTTTCAAGAGTTTTCATATGGAGAGCAAATAGATGTACTATTTATTATACAGGGGCTAAATTGAGACCAACAATTAGAGCTTGCCAAAGGCTATTTAACAATACAGGAAATAGCTCTATACGGACCGATTTCATATGTAATGTAGTTGTATGTAATACGGGAATGGAAATAGTTGGCTAGAACTGTCAGAGCATATATTCAGTCCTCTACATCAAAGCCCAATTCTACTTCAATCCATATGCACACAAACTCTCCAGAAATTTTCATTTGATTTTGAAACCTAAACCAGATTTCCAAAAAAGTGCATAAACCATCACATTTAATGTGTATCAAATTGTGAGCTGTAGTTGAGACATTCATAAATAATCAAGAAAATATTTCCGTTGCAAAAATTGCCAACGTGGAATTAGGAATTACAGTTTGACATTGGCATTATAATAATATAAAATTGACAAATTGATCTGTAAATTGACCAAGCTACATTATTGTTGGTAAGTAAATCTTGTGATGATAATAAAAATGCATTTAATAACCAATATTATGTTGTACTTTGTATTGCAGACTGCAGTCTTTGGATACAAAGCCATAATGGTTGACTTATCAGGGAATACAGCTGGGGGACCAATTGAACATGGATTTCCAAACCAAGTGTTTATATTGGCAGGATTATTCGTCTTCCTATTTTTCGGTACATAAATCAATCAAATAAAAACAAAAAGATTAGTGGAAATTAAGCGAAATAATTTAGGTGTAAAAATTATAATGAATGCATGATTATTGGGTCAAACTTTTTTCGGATAAGTTGATAATTTTATTTTTAAAATGCTGACACCAATATTGGTTTATAACTTGTCTGCAATCCCAAGATAATGGATGTAAACTTTGTAATCAAATTACAACTAGAGTCAGTTATATTACTTATGCTTAATAATTGATAATATGCTGGAACATGCATAGATATTGCATTTAGCATAGGATTGGATGAAATATATAATGTCAAAAAAATCAACAAGATCCATCCCCAATTTAGCTGGTTGGTTCCATTAAGTTCCAACGTGGACCACTTGTTAAAAGCTTGATTACCGGCAGCTTGCCACTTGTTCAATCACAACTCGTTAGAAACATAAATAAGCTTAGCCAACAAATGGAGGACATTGAACAACTAGTAAAAATGGCAAATTCGGAAGTGGGGGATTCCGGGGAGGAAATGGATCCGGAACAATTAGCTGCAGCTCAGGAAAAGATGAAATTATTATTTAACAATGCGAGAAGTGCTCAGCAAGGGATTTCCATCCATTACTCTGTCTATATTTTGGCATTCGTAATCATCTTTACCACAGTCGGTAATAATGCAATTTTAGGGTCAATAATTGCTGTGATTTATATATATATAATGTTTTCAATTAACGAGTAATGTTTTGTTTTATTAAGCTAATGCATAATTTTAATTTATTTAATATTGCAGGCTTCTTTGCGTATAAATTGGTCCAAAGTCTTAAAGATAAGGAGAGAAAGCAGCAAGAAAAGAAAAAACTCAAGGAGGCTAGAAAAAAGAAGTAAACATTTCTTCGTCATCCTAAAATTTATGACGCTTCTTAAATTGTAATGCAATTGGTACATTTTACAAAATACGGGAAATTATCGACAGCTTCCAACAATAAATATTAAACGAACCGAGAATGTGATTATATTATAATTCCAAAAATTGTACTTGTAATTCGATATAATTTATTAATTAGTTATATAAAAAATACCAAAGTAAATTCCAAAAGCTGTCATTCCAAATATTATATCTACATCTATTCTATATGTTGCCAAAAAATTATTATTAAGTTGTGCTACATTATATACGATCATTATTTTTCTGGTGATATTATATTTCCACGAATGCAAAGTAAATTGTTCTCAAACTGTAACTGCTCAAATTTAAGCATCGTTATTTGTGTCACATTTTTCAAGTTGTACTTTGCATAAATTTTGAGCACCTGGATTTCTAAATGATGGTGGTTAAAAATATTATGCCTTTGCCAAGTTGTTACATGTACACGTTCACTTTCTCCAGAGTTTAAGTACTTGTTTTTAGTTTTAAGAAAAGTTGTGCAATGCTTCATTCTAATTTTTCTGCAAATGTGTGGACTACAAAAATAAATGGCTAAAATTTAAAATATGTACATGTACGTATGTATCATAGTTTATTTTCCAAACATTACTTTTTCAAAACTTTTGAAATCTGAGAACTGTTTCAAAATTTGCAGCCCATTTCTGACACTGGAAGACCGGACTCATCTTTTTCATAACACGGCAACTGAGAAATGAGTTGTTCATGTACTTCAACTGGTTCAACAGTTACGTTTTGTCTTCCATAATCGTCAACACAGAACCACATTGATCCAATATGTTGCAATTTCCTGTAATTCCCATTTTTACAGCATTGAGGCTTTCCAGTGGCACTGTCTCTCATAAGATACCTTGCCCTGGCACAATCTGCAAATAAGTTATATGATAAAGTAGATTCTCATAAATGGCTAAATTTTACATGCAGCTTACAACAATTCATAGCTTGGGCTTCAACTGAAACTTTATCCACGACAAAATTCTCTAAGATATCCCCGTTTGTAGGATTGGCACAAAACTGTCTGTCAAAATCAGTTTGAATGGCAGCAAAATTTCCATCTGGGCCGCAATTTGGAATGTCGCTAATAATCATCAACGTTTTCTTTATTTCTGCTTCCGCAATTTCAATTTCTGCTTTTGCCCTTTCAAGCTCACAAGGTCGCATATAATATAAAGGCTCTTCCGGTTTAAAAATATGCAGGGATTCATTAACTATATTGATGATAAAAAGCTTTAAAGAGTGTTCAACCAAGTGGATTAAATCAATGTGTGAATACTAACAACAAGGCAGTCTCGTCATATTTTGAGGATGAAATGTTTTATCCGGAAAACTTCTGCAAAAGCATGTTCTCACAACACATTGAAGCTCATCGTAATCCCCGTTTGGTAAACAATGTGGCATTCTGCCTTTGAAGCCATATTCCTGAAGACGAGCTACATCCCTTGCACAGGCTATGAGAAAAGAACATTTTTTTAACAATTTTTTTAACAAACTTGTCAAAACAATACCGCAGTCTTGCTTTTCATGGGGCAACGCTTGGCCAAAGACTCTTTGTCCTTCAGAATTGCTACAGTAGCATCTAATAAAGATACATGGGTTATGTTTATTTATTTATTCTATAAAAGTAAAAATATTGGCTTACAATGAACCTGGGATGCATTGGCGTGGTGCATATTTTCCCCCAGCGTCACATTCAGGCACAAACTGGACCATTCCCAATGATCCATCCGCATCAGCATCGAAATATTCCTTTCGTTTTGCCATGCAAGAGTTGGGATCATTTTCGTGAGTCACTTACATAAAAAGGAACGGAAAGAATAATTATGAAATGTTTCATGTTTTTAAACAAAATGAAAAAATGTTTGGTACTCACTCGTCACGCAAGTCGCAGGGTCGCTTTCCACGTCTGCAACCTTACATTCTAAATAAGGTCCGCACATTTCAATTGGCTGCATAAAAAATTGACATAATAATAATTGTCTTTATGCCATAAATTGCCCCTTTCGCTTACCTTTTGCGGACTTGTAAGAGAACAAGTGTCATTCTCGTTTAAATAATCAAAACAATAGTCGCAACAATTGCATTCAGAAGGATCTAGAAATGTCCTAAATCCAACGCTAGAACAATTTCTCTTTGCAGGACATGGAAATTCTCGAAGACGATTTTCACAAAACAAATCTGAGCAGTAAAAGAATCCAGTTGTGTCTTGCGATACAATAATTGGAATTAGTGTGAAGAGAAAAAAGACATGGGAAATTGCAATGAGAAGAAAGACAGTGGGTGGGGTCGAGAATTTTACTCTCAGTTTGTTCATCCTGAGTGAATTATTTGGAGAAAGTTTTAAATTCTCAAAATGACAAATTATGTTGTGACCTCAGTGGATCGTAGATAGTTGGAATCATTATCAATTCCTCGATAAGATTACAACAAATCAACAGATAGTTTATAGATGATTGCATGCGCAAATTATTAATTAATTGTCAATAAAATTGTCATCATGAATTTGCCGTCGCATATTATAATTAGAGAGACAAAGCATGCCAAATCAGGAATCTGTTAATTTATACGTGACGTCGCAGCTTAATCTGGTTTTGCATGTACATATAGAGTACAGACAATTGGGAAGTTTTAAGGCTCGTTAAATACGACAACTTGTCACTAGTTACCTACATTATTTATAGCTCTGATTTAATTTAATATGTCTACAGATTTTATCAGCCGGACAAACTTGAATCAAGATCTTATAATGAGGTGGCGATTTGTCGAATATATCATTTGATTGGTTACGGAAGAAAATTTTCTATTGTGCATTTATACAAAGTATTTCAAAAGTAAGCAAAGCTTAGAAATATCTTGCAAGCAGCCAACTTTGGCACTGGAGAAAGTTCTGGAGTGGAGAAATTATATTGTTCTCATCAGAACATTTAGTACAACAAATTCATGTGATCCAACACTTTGTATGGAGTTGATGACGACATTGGATTGCCTTGCTTCGTCTAGTGGGATAGGGCAATGGACTGGTTACTACTGCCGCATGCAACTCTTTTTTCTTCTTTCTCCTTCTGATCTGACATTTGGATTAGTACTATGTATGTATATGGGAACAATTTCTGGACTGTGTCCAACTCAATCATCAGCTACTGGTTA
Source organism: Proisotoma minuta (assembly GCA_034698145.1). NCBI lineage: Eukaryota > Metazoa > Arthropoda > Collembola > Entomobryomorpha > Isotomidae > Proisotoma > Proisotoma minuta. The sequence continues at coordinate 25,260 of JAQIXN010000621.1, forward strand.
CACATACACAACACAATTCTTCCAGTTCGCAATAAATGAGGAAGTTGTAGGAAATGAATATTTCCGAAATTCCTAGAGAAATTCCATGCAAAAGATTTAGCTTTCTTTAAGGCGAGTCTGACAAATTCCGTAACGAACAAACACCACAAAATACTCACTTCCGGTATTCCATACAAAAGGTGTTTGTTCCATTCATGAACAACTCGTGTAGATATTTTGTACGTAGGTTGAATTCAAATCCAATTCGTATCCGGCATCCGGTAAAAATATTTGTGATCCGAAAGCATATATAGCATTGCATAGACCGGTGAAAGGCCTTGGATTGTGAGATGAAAGGAAAAGGATGCCAATTATGGTACGTGTATTATTTGCAGTGTGACGAATAAAATTCCTAACCAAAGGTTATGTTGGCAAACTGCTCAATTTCATGTGCAATGCTTTAGGTACAAATGCAGCCACACTCTTGACATTTACGATGACACCCTCCAAGCACAAGATACCACTCAAAGTCTAAAAATATTATGGGAAATCATAAAATAAAATAATATCTGACGTTTATTAAGATTAATATATATTTAAAGTAGGATCTGCAGCAACTCATTTTATTTATACAAATCGTTTAAGTTCATGGCTAAAATTAAGGATTAGTTTCGGTCTGTTGGCTTCATCATTGAATTGATGCAGCTAATTTTCTTTTGTGTAGTGATGAAATGATATAATGATGCAATTACAGGCAGTGTAAATGTATGCAGAATTTGGAAAAAAATCTAAGATAAAGAAATGCGTTGTGTTCTAAACTATCCACATACATAAACAAAGACTTTTGACTTTGCCAACTGGCGATGAGCAATTTGTGATGATAAACCTCATAAACCACAAAAATGTACTTTGATTTTAGCCAAAAAATATCCGGAAAAGATTACAAATGTTTGAATAAAATGCAAACCAATTATTTTCTGCAATATCTAAACTTTATCACACACCATCATGTACGTATAGGTATGTATGCATTCTGTTTCAAATTGCCTCAATAATTAATTAGTCTAATGTTAGAAAAGCATAGACTGGAGTTTTCTTAAGAAGTATTAAGTAATTCTCAAATGACCCATTCCTCTTTAAAAAAAGATTATTTTTCCGATTTCCGAGTATGATTCGTTTCCCAAAATATGCAAATGCTATCGACTCTTTCCTAAATGCAAAGTTATTTTTATGATTGGTATGCAAATAGACCCTGTTGGCGTAAGGGAGTAGAGGGGGCTGAGACATTGGAGGTTGTGGGATCACAAGACGAGATCAGAGATCGTGTCAACTTCTCACCTTTCACTACAAAAGTGAGCAAGGTAAAGAACTTTTCACATGCTGTGCACATTATATGTACCAATGCATACAAATTAGACCAATCTTTGGTCAGAACCCTTACAAAACTATATTTGTATTGAAATTGTGCAGGTGCCTACAACATATTTTCACCTGCTTTGCCTGGGAACAGTTTTATGATGCAAATGACTTGTAATTAAAAATGGTTTAGCAGCTAGTTATTCAATTCCTTCTCAAACTGCAGCTGTTTGTAAGAGTACAAAAGCAATAAAATGTTGTAAAAGGAAACGTGTCAAATGGTCCAGCTTTGCAAAATCTCATTTTGAATGTTTAAGAATTTTTGAAGTCTGTGTACCTAAGGCATAATGATTTGTTACATTTGCATTACGTAACTTTGCTACACGGCTATGTTTCGTGATAAAGTCTCAACTCGTATGCAATTTTTGAGACGCTCTGTACAAAAGAATGATTGCCAAAACAAAATGTTATGTAAGCTATCGCCAACTTAAATGTTTGGCAGGTCATGAACTTTGCAGATTCGGATTTAGATGCACATTTAAATTTGAGTGGAGTGACTACACAACAGACATGTAATTGAAAAATGAAGTGTGGCACTTGAAAATTTCAATTTGCCACATCTCTTTCCCTGACATATTAATTAGTAATGAAATTATTCATTTATTAAAACAGTTGGGTTTGTGTCCCGTCACTCAAAATATGCCATGCAAAATAAAACCGTGGACCACAACTCCGCTCGTCTTCAGCCCTTTCTACCTGCCACTCACTTATTTATGCAATCTATAAAATAAATCCTTAATTAAAAACCAGAATTTGAGGCTGATTTAGTGAATTTATGGCTGGCACTAAATCATACACATAGTCAATTTAAAGATTCATTGCTATCTAATCCAGATCATCAACATTTGGGATTAGAGGTAATAAGGATTTATGTAACTACATCCAACATTTACACATACAATGCAAACTCTCCCAACCTAAATATTTCCTTTGGAATACAAAAGAAAATGTAACAAGAAAAATATTACAGGTAACAGCCAATTATTGAGGTAGAAAACCTTTCTTCGTTGAGGCCAAAATTAATTAATGGTAATTATGAGAATTAGAGCAATCCAACCAAATCCCGTCTCAGAAAGTTCAATGCAGCATTTTCCTTCCTTCAATCAAGCAAGGCTTATTATTGATCATTTGGAGCTCCAACTCCCATCATTTTAAAGCCGTTTGGCCAATTTCGGAATCCTTAATTAGCTTAACCTCTGAACAAAGTTTGGGAACATTCTGTTTGGGATTTGAGAGAGAGAGAGGATATAATTTAGTCTTGATAGTACTCTTTGTTCTTGTATAGTCCCGTAGTTGCCCTGCTCGAAGTTGGATGTCAGCAGATATTCAGTCCAAAAGACACAGATGTATTTCACTCCAAAATATAAAACAAAAGTGTTGGGGCAAGACTAAATAGCTTGATTTAAATGTGAGTTATCTCAGGGGGTGTGGTTTTGAGTCAGAGGACATAAAAGAGGGGAAGAGACCGTTGTTTGTTACTTGTGGGTGTCGTTGTGGGACAATGACGTCAATTTTGCCGTTCAACCACTCCCCCGTGGTAAAGCGGCTGTTGGGGTGGAAGAAGGGGGAGGGGGAGGAAAAGTGGAGCGAAAAGGCCGTAAAAAGTCTGGTCAAAAAACTCAAAAAATCCGGGGGATTGGACGAACTGGAGAAAGCAATAAGTACCCAGAGCACTTCCACAAAATGCATCACCATTGCAAGGTAATCACGATAATTAACGAGACAGTAAAAACTGTATACACGTTTTATGGCCCATTTTTCCGGTCAAAATCGAGAGTGAGGATAATTTTCTAGATCAAGAGTTTTTGCCAATTGTTTAAAAGTAAAAGCAAAAAGTATCAAGTACGCAATTTGCAAAATCCAACCAAAGTTAGGAATCATAAAATATCATAAATCGTCCAAAATGTGTTTTCAGTTTTATAAAGACCAAAACCTCGATTTTTTTTTGCAAAAAAGTAGGCCTTGACCTTGTGCAAATTTTGCTTTTTGCAAGTTTTTGCAAATCATTCATCCTTTGTTCATTGTTGAATGTTCCTAATTTGGAATGCATTAGTTTTCAAATGTTTCTACTTCCTTCTTTACAAAACGTAAATTACACTCGTCGCTGGAAATTCCGTCCAATTAAAAATGTTTGGGAGTGGTTTGATGTTTGATACCCATCAAATAAATGTTATCATGTCCACGGTCCAGTACATTTACTCCCAGAACATTCCTTTGTAACTGGAGAAGGGATAATTGCAGAAATATTTACAGAGATAAAGATTTTATTACGCTTTTCACGTATAAGTTTTTGCAATCCGATATCCATATTATTCCAAACGTTTTATCCGTTATCAATCATTTAATTGCCTGTTTGCTCTTAATTGTTCTTAACTGAGATCAAAAGATTACAAGAAATAGAAAGACGTAAACAAGTTATATATTTCCGTTGGATAATAATAATTAACGGAACCCTGAGTTATAGAACAATTTTTGATTGGATGAAAGGATTGACGTAAAATGTGGATATCGATTGTTGAAATTGGAACAGATATTTATGCAGGTTATGAAATTTGAGTTGGTTTTTAGTTACATGTGCTTTTGTATTGATTTTTGATTTTAAAGGAATAACGAGTCAGAAATTGAATTATGTTTTTAAAAGTTCAAAGAAATAAAAAAGGATGAAAGTTGCTACATTTAAAGTAGCAAGTGTTATTAAGTTTTGCAAAAGCTTTCCCATTTAATTTAAAGTTGAAAGTTGATGAGCTCTTGACTTTTTTTTTGTAAAAGCAACATTTGACGCATTTATATAGTTTTTGGAGAAAATTCTCTTTTAGTTATTGGATCTTGTCAAATAATCCAATTATAAGTTCTTTGTCCATTTACAAAAGCTTTTTCCAAGTTGAGTTCATTGGGGATATTTTACAAGTTGAAAGAGTAAACAGGATGCTGTTAGACAAAGTTTAAATGTTCATTATCTATCTACTCTACTGACTTATTTAAATACATGTACATGGGGACTCTAAAGTTTGCTAGTTTTATGCATTGTTTAATCTCCCCTTCGTTTGATAATGACAAGACATTTAAATCAGGTTTAATGGAAGAATTATTAGGGATGGATTATAAAATTCAAGTTTAATTAAACCTCACTTGTTTAGCAGGTTGTAAGCAGTTATACTTATTGTGACTTGGGTAGATTTTATTTGAGGATACATAGTTTGCTTTTTACATGAAATTCAACCTTGATAATTTACTTGAAGATCAAGTTAATGTATCATGTAGCTTGATAGACGGCATGGCGTCATAATAATTTTATTATTTAGTAGGAACAATATCTAAATTCTTGGAATTTGCATCTGTCTCTTGTTATTTTCCTCTTTGTTCAAGTGTCCAATCTATCAGAACATTAAGCGATGCGTAAATAAACTGAATGGTTAATGGGCAGAGTAATTAATTGGAGTTGACAAGTGGAAATAAGAGAAAGCACGTGGAGCTATTAATAGTTAAGAAATGAGACAGCAGACAGCAAGACAGGTGATGTGGAGAAAGTAGGTTATTTCCTTTTCAGGTGGTTACGACTCGTTACGAGATCAAAATCAAGCAAAAATTGGTAGACTTCAAAGATGCGAGTGAAAGGAATCACGTGGAGCAATATTATAAAGCAGCTGCAGGTAGTTATATATGTACACTTAGATTTATGATTCCAGGAATTACAGGCTTCAAAGAAAATCTCATTAAATTATTTACTTTGCTGTTACTTGTTACGACTTGTTACTCTGTGGTTTTTGTAACATTTTGAAATGTAACTACGCTAATGAGCACAAGTATTGTTAGTTGGGAAAAGCGGTGTGTACGTACACAGGATTTATTTAATAAAGTACATAAATACACGAAATTGAGTTACAAGTAACCGAGAAAGTATGCAAGTAAATAACAAAATAAATATAAGACTTATAAGAGTCCATGAATCTATTTAATATAAGAAGCCAACTTTCTACTATAATCCCTTCTAACAAATATAATTACGGGCGCTATTCTGAATAAAGTTGTTTACAAGAAAGGTCCAATCCAATTAAGGTGCCATTTCTCAGTCGACTCGATGGAAGCAAACATCACTTCACTGAACCTTAGTTTTCGTCATGCGGTTTTTCATATCTGAAAGCCAAAGCCTATTGGTCAAATTAGTTTCCGAGCTCTTGGCTTCATTAGTATTTTAAGTACTCTTTAAATAATGTTATTCCTCGTTCATATATGCTGACGATAGAGAGATTTGCTTTGCTTCCGTGATGACGACTTTCACCGGACTTGCTAGACATCCCCATTCGATAAAACTTGTCCTATACCACCAGGGCTTTTCACCTCGAAAAATCTAGCAAGGTCCCTCCGGGACCCAAATTGCAAGGTGTAAACCAAAAAATTTCGCGCCCGCTTACGCGGGCGCTGTGGGCGCGAATTATGTATTATCAATTTGCATATATTCATTTTTTAGGGTTTTTCTCTAGAAAATTTTCTCGAATTTTATTTAATTTTTGTGGGTTTTGGGTTTACACAATATTTATAATTGAAGTACCATTTCCTTGTACAAAATCAAAGACAACGTTATTGTTTGATTGAAATGGCACTCTAAATAATGGAACTGCAGCTTTAATGTCAAATATCACGATAATTAAACATAGAAGTTTAATTATCTTGGTCAAATATATGTTAAACTATAAACCCCATAAATTTATTTTAGGTATTTAACTTTAAAGTTGTAAAGTTTCATTTTTCAACAATCTTTAGTTTTCGAAATTTTTAAAGTGGAATCATAGTACAGGGGAAAGTTTTCCACTATCAAAAAATTGTAGCAAATTTATTTTATAAAATCGGCTGGCCTCACTATAAAACACAAAACAATCCAAATTCCAAATTTTTTCAGTATCTTGAATTTTTACTTCTCGTATGTCTTGGGCATTTTTTTTTTTAAACTTCTTCAAAAGTTCAAATCTTCAAAGTTTGGGGCTTCAAAAGCTTGAGACTCAAGTTAAGAGTGACCTTAAGAAAAAATGTTGGAATTTTGGTGGCTTTGTGTTTTATAGTGAGGTCAAGCGATTTTAAGAAAAAGATTTGCAACATTTTTTTGAGAGCCGAATTGAGGAAAACTTTTTTTTCTAAGTACAGTTTTGAATATTTCAAAGCTAAATTGAAATTTGGACTTGGTGGAAAGTTTTGTATGAAATAAGCTCTAAATTCGCCAGGTTCATAGCTTTAAATTGTTAGTGAGCCTGTAATTAGCATTTGAATCCAGTCCAACTACTTTTAACTAATTTTACCCCAAATCGATATATTACACGGCATGCCGTTTTCTCAAACCAGAGCGGTGGGGGCTGGTTTGGAAATGTCGACGACATTTGGAAACAAAATCTGATAAATGATATTTGGTTGATATTTTAAATAACATTCAAGTCAAAGAATGTATTTCACAATGTAAAGCCAAACGGACACTTTGAAACATCTTCCACCACATAAACTGTAGCCACTGATCAAAGCTCACTTATTTGAAACATTTTCTAGTAAAATAATAGCTTAGTGTTAGAAACAAGTTGAAACAAGTCCTTAAGTTGCCAATACTTAATGCTTACAGGGTGGCAAAATAGTGAATCGCTTGCGTTTGAGAATTTATTGTGAGATACTTTATTGACCAATTTTAATTTTTTTATTCAATATGAGATCCCCCAGATCTATAGATTTTTCTTAGCCTTTTCCCCCAAGATTTTAAAGCATTGTTGATCATTTCCTGGGTAAGATCTTTCCAGCACTGCTTTACGACTTTTTTAAGACCATCAAGAGTAGTCGGCTTTCGATTTTTTATTTGGGATTTCATCCAACCCCAAACAAAATAGTCCATGGGGGCTACGTCAGG
>JAQIXN010000622.1:0-32506 GCA_034698145.1 Proisotoma minuta
CTTTTTTGTCGCGATCAAGAATCCGAAAAGGGAGAGTGAGTTTGGGAGGGATTACGGATTTTTCATTCGTTGGTGTGGGAGCATAAATGAGTGGATTTGCTACGGATGGAGATGTGAATATTTTAAAGTTGTCTCCACAGCCTCCATTAAAAATGCTGTCTGATCCAGAGCAATTCAAAGAGATATTGATATTTGGCCACATTATGAATAAAACAAGAGGGACTCGTGTCACATCCAAATAACAACCCACGCCGCATATTTACAAATTGATCTGCGGACTGACACCACTGACGAAATTGAATGCTGAAGAGTGAATAATATAAAAATTATTAATAAATTGACTGTGTGAATGGATAATGGAGAGGGTTAGTAAATAAATAAATGGAGGGTTGACTGGAGCTCGCGCTTTCTTATCCCTCTTCTTACCCAGACTTTGTCCATCAATCATTGTCCCGGACTAAAGACTTCCACCTCCGGCTTCACACAAACTCATCTTCCTCCGCCACAACTTAAGACTTTATTAATCTCTGTCCCCTCCCAAAATGATTGATCCCAATCAAAGGGAACTGCCACTAACCATCATGACCTCACTTTTATACACATCCCATCCACCTTAACTTAAATTTATGGCATAGTTATAGCTCTTTCTTGGGTGAAACCGATTAATTTAAAAAAAGGTGTATTTTACCTTTGGGGAAAAGGCCGTCTATAAATTAGGTGTGTGGTTGTGTGGTGTTGTGGTTGGTTAAAGTGAGGGATATTTAGTTTACTAAATCAATAAGTGTCATGTCACAGGGAAGGAGGAAAGTTTGAGAAATATGAACGCCATAAAAAGATGAGAAATGCGAGGATAAATTTGGGAGTAGGTAAAAAACGGGCAGTTTCCGTTCCACGCTCCCCCCCCTCTTCCATGTCCCCCTCTCCCATGCTCATGTCCCCACATTTGGCCAACAATAAAGAAATAATTTAACAGAAAAGCAAACAGACAAAGTAATTTGGGATAAATAATCCATCATGTTTACAATTACACGCTACACTTTTAAGTCCTCAAGCCACTTTCTCCAATGTCAAGAAAGTGAAAGTCCTTCCCTCCGGCTGCTCCCTCATATTAAAAATCCAAAAGAACAAGTTGTTGTTCATAAACAAAGAAACAACTTATAAATTATTACAGATAATGCTGTCACAATTCTTGTTTTCCCAGATATGTAATAATAGTGAAATATTGAGGATTATTAAAAGGAGGAAATATTGAAATATTGGTCTTTTAGTTGAGTTAGTTAGTTGTGGAGTGATTTAGCGTCCCTGTTTAGTGCTGTCAGGGAAGAGGAAAGTTTCGTCTCACGTGGCGACTGCTTCTTAGAGTGCCACAACTTTTTCTCATTTATTTCCCCTTTTGATGGAGTCATATCAAGCTTCCTCTTATTCTTCCGTGAAACGTCAAATAATCTGTCTTTGGAGCCCGTCCAACTCCTCTTCAAGGGACGACTTTCTTCACAACAACAATGTCCTCTCTCATGGACTAATATGAAGAAAGGGGAGGAGGAAGTGGGCGGATAATCCACGTTTCCCTCACAGTTTAAACAAAGTGATGAGGGGATGATGGCCAGTTGATGGGCCAAAGGTCATAATTCCCCATGAAGCCAGCCCCACGGTTAGTAATTGTCATTTGCTATGATTTTTGGCCCTCTTCCACGAGGGAGAAGGAGAAGGGAGATTTGATAGAAGGGCAATCAAGTGAAAGGAGGCGAGCTGAGACTTTTGTCTCCATAATTAAATAAGAGCGAGTGTTTATCTCTCTCTCCCTTCATTTCCCTCCAGTCGGGATTACAGACTGCAGTGCTGACCAATTGAATTTGATACTAATTACTCCAGAGCTCACTAATTCAATTGACTAATTAAGACGGAGCAAGTTCCAATTAATTTCCAAAGCTCATCTTGTTCACGTTGCTAGTTAATAACTGAGATGCTTGTTCCAGCCAAAAGCTGTATTCTAATGTGGAGAGACAGGGATATAAATAAATGGGACTGGGCCATGAATCACCCGCTTCCTTCCCAACCCAAAGCCTTCCAAAAGACTTGTCCTCATTTCCAGAGCCCCGCTTATGTACTCCCAACAACAAGAAGTATATTATTTAGTCTTCCCCATTATAATAAATCCCTAATTGATTTGTAATTGGGAGTGTTGTTGGGGGGATGAGGGGGTCTGTCCGGAATCCGCTTAAAAACTATCTCATAATGTGATACTTGGAAGTGGAGCTCATGTTATATACTTGTGTACTTAGTTTTGCTTCCGTTGGAGGCTTTGGACTTAATTTCGGAGATGTTTTGTGGTGATAACATTTCCCCAAAAAGCTCGTCATCCAAATTTGCTACCACTCACTCACTTTCTTATTTTACCTTGTATTTTTAGGGGTTGACAACACATGTTTGTCACAAGCTTCCTTTTATGCTCTCAAATGATGAGAAGTCACTTCCAGCCAACAACTTTCCCAAAATAGATTCCTCTCTTCCCAAAAATCCAAACTTGTTCATTCCCCATCCAGTTGTTTGGGAGTTTGGCTTATCTGAGAAGAGACTAACAGCATCCATTCTAATTTGCTCAAAGGAGTTCATTTCACGCACTCCACTCCCAATTTACATCAACTAAAACTTTCTCAAAAATTCCTCCCAAATAAGAAGAGTGATGGATGGATCATAAAAGCCTTTTTGTTTATTAATTTCTATCTGGAAAGAGTAAGCACTTTTTGGTTTAATTTCTTAAAAAGAGCTGTTTTGTGGAAATTGGTGAGAGTGGCGTGGCACATGTTCCACTTAAGCCCCATTTGATCGTCTCCAGACACCAATACTTACATATGTAAGTACATGTTGTGACTAAGGCAGTAAAGAGTATAACTACTTATAAGTACATAGTCCCCAACTTGTTTGTTCAACTCTGATTACTATTACGTAACTCTGCTTCTTTCTTTGATGAGTTACATTAATTTGAGATGAAATGATAAATCTTGATCCTCATTATGCACCTTCCTCTTCTTCTTCTTCTTGTTCTTCCTTGTTAATCGGATTATGTTTATTATTCATCGCTCCCCTGAATTCCATGTAGCAATGGATGGATTTAAAGAATTGTATGAGAGTCATGTTTCAGAGCCCACCCTCAAATATTAAGAGGCTTCTATTTTCTTAGGAGCCCTTATTTGGTGAGTGGAAGTGACTTGTGCTCTTTTGTTGAGTGCATATTCCTCACACTTATTGTAAACTGACTCCTTCCTCTCTTCTCCTTTCCTTCTTTCCTCCCAAATTCTTGGGAATTGATGTGGACGAGTGGGAAAGCAATAGGGCCCATTAAGGGGGGAAACCCGAGAGGCCCTTCGTCCAAAATTAATCACTCATCCCCACCCATCACCAAAAATCTAATGAGTTGGCAGTATGAGCTTGTGCTAAAGTTAATTACATCAACTATAATTTTATATCAAGTAAGTATATATAAAAGTATCTCTCCAGGTAGATTGCTTTAATTAGCCTCATGTCATGTCAAATGTTCCAAACTTGCTGATATGTAGCAAAAAAGTGAAAAATGAAAAAAATTGAGGGCGAGATCTTTGTCAGCATTCTGTTTTTTGAGGAGGATTGTGTGAAAAGTGGAATGTGTGTGTGTAGATAAGTTGCGGTGGCTTGTAATATCCGCTCCACTGTTTGGTGGTGAATGGAGAGTAATGCGCCTTTGAAGTTGCCAATATTGAATCACGGGCGCAATGAGAGGGAAGGAAGAGATGGCCGCAGCTGCTGCTGACCAAAACATCTCAATCCATGTCCATCTAATTGAAAGTTGAGACATCTGCCACAAATTGCTCTCAATATCCATTGTCTCTCGTGTCAAATCCAGTCAAACGTCAGCAGGTCACGTTGATGGCCATTTGATTTACAACACAATCACGCCCTCGCCCATCATCCTCCCTCCACAATCTAAACATGAGATTGATTGCATAAATTGTTAATGAGAGGGATGAATTGTATTGGTTGTTGGGATTTGGGATTTGATTGGTGAAAGGAGTGAAAGTGTGATGGATGGACTCCACCTGAGACTTCTCACAAAATCTCGTGAATCATTAGAGCGGAAGAAGGAAGGAGCTTTTATATCTACAACATTAATTAATGCCCATCCCCATCTATAGATGTTGATTAGAAGGGAGAGACTAATTAATCCATACATTTGTGCTTTCCCTTAATGATGGATAATTAAGAGCATCCTTTAATCCACTTTCTCCCGAGGGAAGTGTCAGAGTTTAAAGGAAGGAAGGATACCTGTGGAGACATACAAATCAATTCCCAAACTTCTTTGAACGTGTAGCATCTGCTCCATAAAAATACCCAAAAACATTGTGTAAAATGCGTGGAAGGGGAAAAGCCAGCAAGATGGAATAATAAGGAAGAGATAAGGAGCAGTGGCATTGTTCCCAGAGACAACAATGGATTATTTTATATTTCTTTCCCTTTGTTCTTTCACCCTGGGATTGTTTATTTGGAATGTTGCGACTTTGTCACCTGGGATAATGTGTAAATAGTGTTAGGGGTCTGTCTTTCCCAGATGGATGCCCCTCACTGTTGACAGAGAAGATAAACGAAATTCGATAGCCGGAAGGAGAGGGGCCAAAAAGAACAAGTCTCATCTTTTCCATTGTTTGTCCAACTAATCATTTCCTTTCTTCCCCGACACTCTCGTAAGCAAAAAGAGAGATTTTTGCTGGGCACAAATCCCCCTTCTCTACATCTTCAATATCTTCGTCCAGAGGCAGTCGTTGGCAACTCTTACTTCATACTTGCTTAAATAATTCTGGGAAGAGTGTGAGGATAAAGAGCAAGCATAAAATGGCTTCACTTTCACTCCCATCATCATCTCATGTGAAATTGAAAGCAGTATTGAGGGAGTTATTATAAAACGGATTTGTTGGGATTTGATGTGATTTTGAGGGGATAAAGCTCCCCCGAGGGGATAAACTTTCAAAAGGTCAAAGTTTTGCAATAACGCCTTGAGACCATATCAAATCTGGATCAAACAATCCCCTCCTCCCTTTTATATCTAATATTGTCTTTACCATCAAAGTCCTTTATCCCAGTTTTATACATCTATACTAATCGGCAGTGAAATAAATTGTTTGGTCGATTCTTTTAATTTCCGTCCGTCTTTTTAACATTTTTGACAATTTGAGTAAAGGTTTTAGCTTTTGATTGGCAGCTGAATTGAGGGGAATGATATTCAACAGTTCCATTAATCACCCACTCCTCTGTTTATTGTTGGTGTGTGGTGTTGCCAATTTTGTAATTATAAACTCCGTTCCTACGCCCATAAATCATCCACCAACAAAGATAAGCAACATCCAAAATTAATGGCTCCAGCTAATCTCTCATTCCTTGACAATTTTGCATAATTGTAGAGGAAACTCATTTGGGTGGTCCACAACTACAGTAAATCACTCCAATATGTAATGTTGTGTACTTTCTCCTGGCTGCGTTGCGGCTTCCCAAAAGTTGGAATGAGACCAACGACTTTCCCCTTAAATGCTAATCAAGGAGTGGGATTACAAGAAAAAGAGCCACTTACTTTTACCAGAAACAACTACAAGGTAGTAATTTATATGTGAGGGGGTATAAAAGGGGGCCAGTTTCATAACTTGTTGGGCAATGATTGTTGAGGGAAAAGGTGGAAGCTGTTCATTACACGCCAGCTTGTTTACGTTTCTCTTGTGCAAATAAAATCTCTCCAGGCTAAAAGTCTTTATGGAAAAAGTTGCTACAATTGACAACAACTTTTTACTTTCCCTGCCACTTTCCTCTGTCCCATAAATTCATGGACGCTCCGCTGGGACAGGGAACAGTGCATTTGCATTTCCGCCCTTTAACTTTTGCCATTTGTGTGAAGAATATAAGTACATAGGGACTATATAATGGGGAGTGTAAGTTAATGTAAGCTGAGGCGCAGCAGAAGCAACATTCATCAGCATTCGATTAAAACTTTTTTCCATGGCCAAAGGGGATGAAGAAGGACTTTCTTTAATTTGCATCCTGATGATGATAAAAATGAAGAGGGTTTGAAGCAAGAGATTTAATTTCTCCTTTCACCATGCATCTTTCTCTCTGTCTGTTGGTGGTTGTGATGGCCAATTAACTAATGGAGACAGGTAGATAAGTTGCAGATAAGTGTTGTTAAGTCCAATGTTGAGGAGTCTCCATCAATTCCCTCCCGGAGACAGACCGGAATGAAAGAAAGAAAGAACTTGTCTGGAGAATTAGCGGAGAAAGTATCCGTTCTTTGGTTTTGTGGTCCTTTTCCACTCCATTGAGTAGCCAGCTCTAATTAACTGAGCGGATGACAAAATGTTGGACTCTTTTTCTCCTACTGAATTTTTAAGCTGGACCACTTTACTTAATTACCACACACGCCAAATCTATGTGGAGCATACGTGGCAAACTTATTAATATTTCAGCCCAGCAGTTTATGGGGGTTGTGGGTGTGGCTTTGGGCGAGGATTAGCCAAATGGTGCATCGTATCATAATATTTAATTTGTGCTGCGGTGGGCATAATTTATGGCAGTCTGTCTGTTTATTTGGCTCCCTGATTTTTGATGCGGACCATGACGCAGTAGCCTCGAGATACAGATACACGACGGGCTAAAATTTACAAGTAAGAAGTAAGGAGGCTTATGAATGAATTAGTGGATTTGCTCTCTGCCTGTTCCCCATTTGCATTTGCAGTGTGGGGGATAATCCGCGGGGGGAGGGGAGCAACATTTGTCCCAAAGTTGGATGGGGAAAGTAATCCGACTTATTCCCCGAGGACTGCTCCATATTATCACTTACTTATATCCACCAGCTCAATTCTCAAATATTCATTCTCGATCAATTTCACATTATATCCTCAAACTTTTATCCCCTCTTTACGAGGAATTTAAATGGGGGAAGTCTGAACAAGATTTCTGTGGGTCGGGAACTTTGTTCCTTGGGGGCAAAGTTTGTACGTGGTGCAAATGCTGAAGACATTACATTTACATTATACAGGAGATCTAATTAACACGGCACGGCCGTCTGCCTCTTAATTTTATGCCACTCGTAAAATGTTGAGTAAGTGTGCGATTTGTAATTGCTTATCATGACTTTCCCAACAAAATCTCATCCACTTTTGATCCTCTCACTTTCTCTCTCTTTCTCTTGGAAATAAAAGTGCGAAATCTGAGGCAAGTCTGGATTTTTTGTTGGGGCAAAGATAAGGGAGGGAATGGGTCCTGAGGGATCTTATAAACATCCTGTCCCCTATTCCCAGAAATAATGGACGGACAACGCCAAATGTATCAATTGACGGGGCGTCCACTAACACAGCCCACCTCCACATAGTCCACAGAGTCCACAGAGCTACGTCCTCTGCCAACAATAACAATTCATTTTGAATGTCCCTCGCTCGGAGTGATCACACCTGAGACCCTTCTCGTCCTTCCTAAATTATCTGATCACATCCGGCTTAGTTTTACATTCTAAATTGCATTGCTTATTGCTTATCCCCTCAGACGGCACGTGACAAAACTGTCTTTCTTGGATGTCACATTATTGGCTTATATACAGCTCAGCTTTCTCTCCCACTTTTGGAATACATCCACATTCCATTAGATCCTTGGAAATTTAGAGAATGTGTTTCCCCTGTCCAGTTATCTTTTTTTGATTCCTTTTTAATTGCTTTCTCTAATGACTTTTCCCCTGATAATCTGACATAACATGTGTCTGCCCATTAGCACCACGTACAAAGTCTAGTAAAGCTATTATTTAGTAGGAGTGGGAGGAGATGGAGCATTTTCCATTCAATTCTGCAAAATGTCAGACCCAAAAAGGGAAACTAGTGAAAGGTGGAGATGTGAAACTTGACGACTGCTTTCCCTCATCATGATGATGATAATGGAGCTACGTTTGTTATTGTTCCGTTTTGAGTTGGTGGAATATTTTTGGACAGCAAAATATGAGACGAGTGTTGGGAGATAATAATTTAATCTGGCCACTTCACATCTCATGGAAAATTTATTTGGTTAGGGACATAACACAAAAAAAAACAAGCGTCATGCAAATCTCTAAATTGTCTTGATTAGAAGTTTCCTGTTCTAATTTCTCGCAGTTTAGTCCAAGGTTTGTCCTCTTCTGCATAATCTCTCTTCACTTGGGTAAGTTTTCATTTTTTCAAAAGACGCAGTTTTTGAAGAAATCCCCGTTTTAATAGAAAACAAATAAAAATGAGATCGTTGGGAAATCTGTTGAAAATATTGTTGGTGTTTATTTTGGGGGTGGGGATGGGAGAGGGGAAGGGGGCCGTCATTGGGCTGCGACTTTTCGGGAGTGGGATGAGCGGCCAGCGGACGTCGATGGTGGGGTCGTCCTGGGGCCCTTCAGGGACGAGGGACGCCTACCCCTACAATCCCAGTCAACGGATCAACATCTTGGAGGCCAAGAAATTCAAATCCCTAAGAAAGGCAAAAGATCCGGGATACACTTACGGATTCAGAGGAACAAAGTTGCACTGAAAACTTTTTCCCAAAGTTTTTCTTTTTATAAAAAGTTGTAAAAATATCTAGTGGTAGTCTATGTATAAGAATTTAATTTAGTTTGCTGCACGATGACGCCGTTTGATAACTTTGTGGTTGTTGCACTTTGAAATGAGAAATGTTGTGTTAAGTAAAGGAGCTGAGTGACAGCCAATTTTTTTAAGGAAAGGATAAAGTATGAGTCCTCATTGTTTTGTCCCCTTTTGCTCTTGAATACTTGAATTAAAAGCATTTTTGGAGACTCTCCAGAAGAAGGCGGAATAAATGCCTCACTTCACACCATTCAACAAAAAAAACAAGAGCAATCAAGCTCGGAAAATATTCTGAAGAAGGGTACAGTTTGTCCCGAAAGCTCAATAAAATCTATTCAATCAAGTTATCCTCAAAGCCGTTTAGAAAATGTCAAACAAAAACAAGAGCAATCAAGCTCGGAAATAACAGCAATATTTGTATCCATAAAAAATGCATCTTATTGGAGAGCAGTGCAATTGGTTGTTTAAAATATGAAAAGTAGCCAATTCCTTTGTCCATCATCTTTTACTCACTTCTCGAGAGTGCAGTGCATCGAAAGTTTATATTCCATCTATTTACATTTCTTTGAAGAGATCAAAGAGAGAAATGTTTGCTTTTTGCATATTTTTGTTCCACTATCTCTATTTTTACTTGGCGTTTAACGGCAGAGTAACGACGCCCATTGTTTCCCACTCTAATGGCTTCTCAAATGGTGCCATAATAATATCACATCCAACATTTCTTTATTATTTCTGGGCTTATCTGCCCCAACACCACAAATATACAAATATAAAGGGAGCTATCTCTAATGTCTTGCAATAGCCAGCAAATCTGTTTGTAAAGCATTTGATATGCATGCTCTTTGAAGTCCAATTACTTCGTTGGTGACCAACGGACAGCGTAACCAAATATTTACTCAACTTGTACTAAATTGTAAATACTCCCAGCCAACACAGTTTATATACTTACATCTACGGGATGTCCGTCTGTTATCCGAAATAAGAAAGACTCACTTTCACCCACTTTGGTACTATAGCCTTATGTACTGCAGGCAATGCAAGTAACAGACTCTGACTAAATGGCTGAGAGAGAGAGAGAGGGGAATAATTATGTTAATGGTCCATATGCTTTCTTAAATGCTTTCCCCTCCAGTCTGGCACTAATTTACACTCCTCCCTCCCAAGCATACAAATAACAAAATTAATGTGCCAAAAAATTCGCCCAATAGAAATCCTCTCAACACTTGAGAGGAAATCATTTATCAGGGATTCTCCATCCAACTGATGAAATCATGAAATAAATTATTCATCTGAAATTCAATTAGCATTTATGGTAATCTCTCTCTCAAATTACTGGAGTCAATTGATGGCTGTAAATGGCCAACTTTCTTGTTGCCGAGAAAGTAAAGAGGAGAAAGTGGTGATCTATCATCGTTAGAGTATAAATGGGAACAACATTAGCCTATTATCATATCCCCCATTTTTCCCCTTCCATTTTAGAGCGGATATGAATTGTGCAATAGAGCAACACCTTCACGCTCCTCCGGAAATTACTTTCACTCTCTCCATTTTGATCAGCATGTTAATTAAGAGAGAGGGAAAGTGTTGAAGATGTTAAAGATTTCTTTGGGATGTGGGTCGTGGTAGTGGGTATTTGTGGGGTGCGTGTGTTTGGTGGTTGATTGTGTGATATTTGTATTTGGGGGACAATGTGGTCCTCATTCCGCATTCCGCTCCCCACACACCATTCATCCAAAGATCAACATCCTGGCTATAAAGTCCGCTCCCCCAAACACCAAAACTATCCACATTTTCTCATCTCTTCAGTTGGGAAATAATGAGTCTCTCTCCTTTCTCTGCTCAGCAAGATCCAAAAAATAAATGTAATCAAAGCCTGTTCCTTTATACCTCTGGCTCCTTTCCCCACTTGCTCTGCCGAGTGTGAGTAAATGAGGATTATCTGCATAGATTAGTGGCCACAGTCAGGATATTAATTTCCCTTCCTCACAAGAATCCGCTGGATTGGAAGGGAAACAAAGGATGGAAACAATTGAACAATGTTGGCAAAGCAGAGATCTATTCACTTCCGCCCTTTTACCTGTCCATACTCCATACCTTATATTTATTTGGAGGGGAAAGCAAGTAAAGTTTTGATGGGAGTCAAGTTGAAGATTCAGCCGTTTTTTGACGTTTGAGTAATTCATTGTTCATTCAGCAGCAGTTCAATTCCTCCGTGCTCAGAATTTTACTCTTGATTGGTCCACGTTATTGCATTTCATCTGATTTCATTTCATCCGAATTTCCCAATCCATTTCACTACCCACAAAACTTAACAAAGGCCCCAAGCCTCAGTCCCCTCAATCTCTACATATATTTATGCGCATCTGTTTTATTATATTTGCAGTCTCATTCTTTGGATCCAGTCACGTGAGTCTTAAACTGCAAGAAGCCCGAAGCTCGAGCGACATTTTCTTTAGACTGAGGACGCGACGTGCAGGTGAGAGAGAAGAAGTGAGAGGGATGAATGATGATGACCTTTATGTTTTACTTAATGATGCAGATTCGATGCTGTTTCTTGCTGCGGGTCGAACGGACTACTGTCTCCTCGTCCTCGACTCTGGGCGACTCAAGGTGCACATAAATTTGGGTGCTGGGGAAACTGAGATTGGTTCGGATGCGCCCTTCCCTCTCAACGACATGGCGTGGCACACGGTCAACTTGACGCGGAGGGGAGCCCAACTTTCCCTCCTCGTTGACAACCATCTCACAAAGTAAGTGGCTTGAGCCAATTAGTGGACTAATAATGATAATGAAGGCGTGATGAGAATTCTGGCACAAATTACTCTCTGTTTTGTCAATATTGTTGATTTATGATTCCCTTTAAGAAGGTGGCCAATTTGCATATTCACCAAAGAGAAGGACGAGTTTTGGTTAATAAGAGTTGACAGGCGTCTTGCTCATTTAATACTCCTCCCTTTCAAATTAGTCACAACTAACACACAACGTGACTTGACGTTCAATCCTTTCCATCATCTTCTTCTTTTTTAAATTTTGGTTGTTTGTGGGCGTGGCAGGGAAAAGTAAAGTTTGTGGTCCGCTGGGAAAGCTGGATGAGGAAGGAAAAGGGAGAGGGAATAAATCTGAAGAAATTGGACTCCCCAGCAGCCATTTGCCAATATTATGATTACAGGAGAACAAGACACGTTACAGAATTGGCAATATCCAATAGATAGAGATAAGGAAAGCAATTTGATTTACGATGCTCCCCCAATAAGCTCAAAAGCATATTCAGTGGCCAGCAAAAGCAGTTTTTCATCATCCAGCCTCCAAAGTATCATTAAAAAGGAATATTTTGTGCATCTTCTGTTTTCAGGGGGACACTGCCCAACAGATTCCACGAACTCAACATACATTTTGGGATTTGGGTGGGAGCACTGGCAGGATTCAACGAAATATTTTTGGGAAATCTCCCCTCCTTTCGTGGCTGCATGTCTCAAATCTCTTACAACCAAGAAGACGTGTTGGCCAAGGCAAAGACGCATCTCGGACAAGTGAGTCACTTAAAAGTTGTCCCTTCTGCTCTTCCCTTCAAATAATAACTTGTTGATGTCTCTCACATTCTCCCCATTCTCTACCACACACGCTCAATTTCCTTTTACAGCCGCGTGGTCAGCCTTTCAATCATTTTTTTTGTGTGTGTTGTTGACAGATCCAAGGAGTGAGTTGGAACTGTTCTGATGAATTTGATGCCTCCAGCAAAGATGCCTACAGTCTCACTTCCACAAACAGCTACGTCATCACTCGAGTCCCAATTGCTCGTCAGGGGACGACCATCAAGATGTCAATCAAGTCCTTTGCCGACTCGGATGGACTTGTGTTGTACGCTTCCGGTGTCTCTTCAAGACCTGACTACGTGGCCTTGGAAGTCAAAGACGGACAGATTCGATTCGTGGCTGAAATGGGAAGTGGGCCCATGAAAGTGCAATCAACCAAAAATATTTCCGCAGACAATGAATGGCATTCAGTGATGCTGCAGGTAATAATAACAGCTTTGAACAAAATTACGACAGAGATTCTTATTGTGGCTGTTGTTGGGGGATTATAAGGGGATTTGGCTACAGATTTAATGAAAAAAGGAGGAGATGGATGAGAATGGGCTAAAAGTGCTCGTTTAGTCCTAAATGAGATGTTGGCCATCAAAGTGTTGCCATTTATTAAGAGAGATGCCATCAGACAGAGCAAATGTGACGTGGAGCAAATTTGTGCATAAAATTAAGCTTTTCTTCTTTGTTCAGGTGTCTCCATATTCGGTGTCCTTGACGGTGGACAACGGGACGTGGAGTTCTGAGGGCGGGGGCCGAGGAGGAAGCAGACATTTGGACGTCTCGGAAATGGTCTATCTCGGTCTGGAAGAGAGAATTAAGAGCAGGGTCCGGTCGCAGGGATTAATCGATCGGAGCTTCCGGGTAAGAAAATTTCATTTCCTTGCAAAACAAAGCTCTCATTCATCAGTTGCTGGGGTCCATCCTTCAAAGTCAAGGGAGACATAAACGGGGATCGATTTCCTGAGACGAAGCCATTAGGCAGATTCCACCACTGCATCCATCTTTCCCTCAATTGACAGTCACTTTTTATCAGTGGAATTGCAACCATCTATTTCTAATATATAT
The DNA here is from genome assembly GCA_034698145.1 of Proisotoma minuta. Classification (NCBI taxonomy): domain Eukaryota; kingdom Metazoa; phylum Arthropoda; class Collembola; order Entomobryomorpha; family Isotomidae; genus Proisotoma; species Proisotoma minuta. Next base: position 13,256 of record JAQIXN010000622.1, read on the forward strand.
ATTCCCCCTTTTAACTCCCCAGGGCTGCATAAGGGAAGTGGTGATTGGGGACAAGGGCTATGGACTGGACACGGTGGATGTGACGAGCAACATAAGCACTGGTTGTGGCTGTCTAGCAACTCAAGCGTGCAATGTAAACACGACGACGACCGCAGTCTCAAATAATAATAATAACGGTTCCCTGGAAGTGATCACTATCTCTCGAGACTTGATCCGCATTGTTGCCCAAACAGAGAATGGAGAGTTGGAAATCATGCGTATTTCCCCAATTCAAGTGGCAGAAGGGGACTCGGTCATCATCACCCCAAGACATTTGGCCATTACCCTTGACCTCAATAAATTTGGGATACGGACATCCGGAGTGACATTTAACATAAAGCAAGGTCCCCAGCAGGGGCGAATTGAGGTGGCCACAAGAATCGGTGGGGGAGTGTCCCAGGGGAGGTCACCAGAGTCATTTTCCTTGTTGGACGTGGGGGCGGGTCGTGTTCGGTATTGGCACAGTGGATCGGAGGGGACAAAGGACAGCATCCACTTGTCCCTTCGTCTGCTCCAGACATCCGGCTATCTACTCCCCTCCTATTTACAGGTAACGCCACACAAAGTGACAACTACAAGTTATAGAATTGGAAAATCGTTTAATGGTAGGAGATGAAAGAAAGTCATGCCTATCTATTCTAGAGGGTTGGTAGTTTATAGCTTTGGTGTATAAAGAGGAATCAATTAAGGGTCATTGAAGGCTCTAATTGTGCGTTTTATGTTTGCTGGATGAATAGTTGTTGAGCAGTGGATTAAATTCTTTGAAATAGGCCATAAAAGCCAAGTTTATGGCCAAATTCCCTTTCTTCTCCTTCTATATCCTATTCTACGCTGTTATTCCCATTCAACTTGTTCCATTACTGTCACCAATTACGACGCTCATTAATAAATACATAACAATATGTGATATCCAAAAGTAGCATCTTTTAAACCCCGGCACCAATTGATCAAAGAGTTAAATTATTTGTGGGCTCCATTAAATGCAGACGCGTGAAAGGGAAATAAAATGCAGTTTGGTTGGGAACTTTATCCTTTGGAAGAAGTAAGACGTGTGGCTACGTATAAAGTAGTTAGATTTACTTTCTCAAATGTCCTCCTCCCAAACGATACAACAACAAAGTTTTGGGAGAAATGGTGCAGAAAAAGTAGCTTTCACCAGCTACTGCATAAATAGCCAATAAATATCCCTGTCCCCTCCGCCCCCTCCCACCACCATTACCCCCAACGGTCAACGCACAACTCCTTCCTTACTAAACTCACAGGATTTAAATCTCAACAATTTTTGGTGTGGGATAGGGAAGAAGTTGATTTGTGGGGAAAAGACCAATCAATCAGGCAGAGAATTCCGAGAGCGAGTGAAACAAAGCCCAATCTCTGTTTCTATCTTTTTGGAGGCTTAGACTTGGATTTGGCTGGACACAAATCCTCCCGGAGCCCAAATCATCATCCCTTTCATCATCTGCAAAAAGATTAACTTCCTTGTCCCCCGCTTTCCCCATGATTAACAACAGCATCTTAGAGATAACATCCGATCTGGTGATGTACTCTGATAGGAGATAATTAAGGGAGAAAGTGGTGTTGATGTTGAGTTGATAAATTGGAGTCTGAGTGGTCTCATATGCTCTACACTACTATATACTAATGGATGGCTTACTCTTATTTTTTGTTGAAGGATGAACGATTGGTTAGTCTACCGATAGAAATTACATCCGTGAACGATCCTCCCGAGATTCGATTAGTCCCTGGAGGAGTCCTCCGTCTTGCTGAGGTAAGCAACTCCTTCAACATCCCCCCTTTATATTAATATTGTATTTATAGTAATATTATAATTTTTTCAGGGAACCAAAGTTCGATTGTCTGCTGACGTGATAACATCCCTAGACCCTGACACAGGGCCTCAGGACCTCCACTTCTCCCTCATTTCCCTGGGGGGTGGGGGGGACAAGAAGGGATTTCTTGAGTTGGCATCCGATCCAGGAAAGTCCATCCGTAACTTTACACAAGCCGACCTTCTGGCCAACTCTGTTTGGTGAGTCTGACTTTTCTTCTTCCACGCTAAAGATAAGTGGATCTTTCTTTTGCTCCACTAAATGGATCCATCTCTTACTTTTACTTAGTTGTGCATTCAAGGGAAAGTTTCAGATTCCAGGATTTGCTCCTTTTTTTTGTTTCTTTGTCTCTGAACTAATAAAGGGGCTGAATATTTTGTGTTTTTATTTAGAAGCGTTGTTTGTGGTGGCGTTGGTCGTGGGAGATGGGATCAGCAGTGCATTGTTGTGTAGATTTACTTGATTGTGTGTCTTGGTATTCAGCCCTTAGTTTGCAAATAAATCTCTGGCTTGGCAGGAGACGCTCTTTGTTGTTTGTGCCAGGAGCAGAGGATAATATTTATCCAACATTTGCATACTTCAATCCATTGCCCTCACTTTTATCCAACATTTACATTTGTAATTCCTCTCCTTCTAATCATCCCCCATTGTCTTACTTAACTTGGTCCTTCCTTCCAAGAAAATCTCTGCCCAGCAAAATATTATTCCAAACAAAAGTGTAGTAGAAAGTAGAATGACATTTGTACGCCGACCGAGCACTCCCTTCAACTCCCTTCCACTCCCATAATCAAATGAAGCCAGAGTAGAAAATTAATCAGGAAAAGTTTGGGTAAATTAATTTGGGGAAGGTGGTAGAAGTGAGAATAATGGATTAGTGATAATGCCTTTGTTGCGTCCGCCCCTTAATGAAGCCACACGTCCATTGTTCAACTTTACAAACTTTTAATAATCTTTTAAACAAGGAAGCCACACAAATCCCATGTAAAGGCCAAAGGAATAACTTGCAAAAGAAAACATTTCTTATTCCCTTTACTCCTTTTAGAAAGTGAAAGTGGGGAAAGTGAGTGGATGCAGTGTCCAAAGTCAACAGCATTTGGGGAGTTATAAATATAAGGGTCCATTTTGCGTAAGGCAGCCAAGATTGAAGATGTTAACAGCATATGCTATGATAACATCTCCCTCACATTTATTTACACACATTCCTCTCTCATCTCGTCCAAATACGGCAGTTGAGTTGTTAAGTGTTTGGCAGCCCAAAACTCATCAAACCACACACGCTCTTAAACCTTATCGCAACTTTCTCCCCAATTTATTGGCTTCTTCATCTCTCCCCTTTTACTTTCTCCCACTTGCAATTATTATTATTTTGAGAGACCAGAAGTAATACCTTTTGAAACATATATATAACATATATATAATTTCAGGTATGTGGATCAGGGGCAGTCAAGTTCAAAGCTTGCGATAAAAGTTTCCGATGGAAGCAGCGTGTCTCAAACGGCAGTTATCAGGGTCGAAACATTTCCCTTGCGAATTGCCCCGGAAGTAAACACTGGTGAGAATTGAGTAGTTATCCAACAGTCTCTGAATGAGCAAATAATTGTAGGACTGGAGGTGGCAAATGTCCACGGGACAGTGACGCCCATCTCATCCACAAACCTCAGCTTTACCTCCAATGCAGGGGATCAGGGCTTATCTGTGGAATATCATGTCATCAGTCCCCCAAAAGCTGGGATACTTCAATTGTGGAGGACGAATGGACAGTGGACGCCGACTGACCATTTCACTCAAATGGATCTCCAGGCCTCTCGTCTCCGTTATCTTCTTCAACGGCCAAGGTCAGTTGCACAATGGAACTAATCAAAAGCTTTTTTTTCTCTCTCTTTTCAAAAAACGCTTGGATGCAGACTTTTAATGGTGTTCACATAAGTTGCTGTCGTCAGCTTGGGGACGACAGACTGAACATGTCGCCCTGAGTTTGTTGGCTGTGGGTGTGAAGGGTCTGTTTTTGGCAAGGAGGGACTCATTTGATGCGTGAAATTGATTGTAACCCACTTTTCTTCTTTCTCTGAAGTTGAGCTTGCTGAGAGAGAAAGAGAAAAAAAACAAATTGTTTTGCCTGGAAAATGCCACCAAAGATTATGTTCGGCATACAAATCTTTCCCCGTCACCACTTTTCCTCCAATTACAGCTCAAAAAAACATATTATTTATATATTTTTCCCCACAGCGAGATGCCATCGGAAGACGAGTTTACATTCCATGTGTCTTTGGCAGAAACGAAAGTGCCTTCAGAGTTTCGATTTCGGATGCGGATCCTGTCCCTTCGTCTGGTGGAAACGGGGAGGAACGTCCTCTACCTTAACGGGACAACGCAGGGGCCCTTGGAACTGCCCAGATACGCAACTTTCCCTCTCCCAATCCCTGACACGTCCATCAATTACATCCTCGTCCAGGGACCTCGCTTTGGCTATCTGGCAACCCCCAATCTGCCCCCCAACCCTCATCCCATAACATCCTTCAATCAAGCTCAAATATTGTCACACAAAGTCATATTCTCATTCAAAATGACACCCTTTTCACCAATCGAGGACTATTTTCTATTTAACGTCACAACTTCTCATTTGGACGTGACGCTGATGTCAGGGCCCTTCAGGTGTGACATTTATCATACCACAAAAAAGAAGCCGGCAGCTGTAACAATCAAACCCTTGATTGTTGTCGAAGGTTAGTAAAATTTAAGCTTGTTATTACTTTATCCTGATGGAACACACACCGCAAGAAACAAAAATGTTTGTGTCCAGGGGGTCGAGAAGTTTTGTCTTCCAAGTCTGTAAAGATCCGTGTGGGTGTGGCTGTGGGGGAGGAGAGTGCTAATCCCTTGGTCTTCAACATAACGAGCGGACCATCCCACGGACGACTGGAAAAGGAGAGAGAAAGTCTTCGGCTTTCTTCCTTCACCTCCCCCAATCAGTTGGTGGACAAATTTAGTTGGCAGGAACTGGAACGAGGTCGCGTCTCTTATATTCATGACGGGTCAGAGACCCCAAGGGACCGTCTGGACATTGTGGCCTGGAATTCGCAGCTAAACTTTATGTTTGCTTTCCAAATTGACATAATCGTCAAGGGGGTCAATAATCACCCCCCACAAAAAGCCCCATCCGCCTCCCTCTCCGTCAACGTCGTCATCGGTGGTCAACAAAGTCTCACGCCCCACATTTTAGACTACATTGATGGGGACTGGGATTCAGAGCGTGGGGCCCTCAAGTACACAACCAAGGGGAGTCCTTCGGGGGGCGTGGGGGGTAGAGAAGGGATAGGGAACATTTACGACCGTTCAAGGGTCCCTCCTCGTCCCGTCTTTCAGTGGACACAGGCAGACATTGAGGAAGGGAAGCTGATATTTCGACACGAGGGAAGTGAGACGCAAGGGAGTCTCCAGTTTTGGGTGTCGGATGGGAAGTTTGTGGTGAATGGTAAGTTCTTCTTTATAAAAATTCCTTGCACAACACAAATAGAGACGGGACAGAAAAATGTAATTTTAGTTGGGACTTTATATCCAGTGTCATTACCTTCATCCTTTCCAAATTTTATGGGCTGAGATAATCATGGCTGGCTTGGCTTTAGGGGCTTTATATCTGTTTTGTACTATATATTTTTGGCTCGTCATCATCATTGGGATGTTGTGGGATTTTTTGGGACAGTTTGGCTTCGTATCTTCAAAGGTGAGTGAACAAGAATGCAATTTCATTGGGCGGCGGAGATTTAAGAAAAGAACTCTTCTTTTTTTCCTTCCGGACTTTCTTTTATTTGATTTCCTAGCGTTTCGTGGACGCTCCGTCATCTTTTGTAGAACGTGTCTCTAATTTCCAACATGTTTCCCCACGTCAAAAATGAAGACAATGCCACATCAATGAAATCACTTTCACCCATTCTTCTTCTTCCTACACAAAAAATCTGGACTTTCACTTGAATCCCTCTCCAATTGAGGGATGCAAAAAAAGTAAATTTTGTGCTACAAAAGGAGAGAGAATTAATGTGAAGGGCAAAGTTTCATCCTTTCTTGGCTGTGTGATATTTTGACGTGATTTTGGCAAGGATTGAGGACTTTTGGATATTTCCACTCCGTTGACTTCAAGTGGATATAATCAGGGCCCATAAAAAAATTGACACAAAGGTTATTTTGATGGAAGCATGAGCTCTCTGCTTTCACCCACCTCCGTAATCCAAAGTAAATAATGGGACTCTTAACACTGGAACTTGCAAAGACTTTCTTCCTTTATCCAGAATTTCCTACCAAATTGTCAACTCTTCTCCTATTTTGAATTTAGTTGAATTAGCAAACGCTTTGGCTTACTCACCTTTTGGCGTCGGCCTTATTCTGTATTGCCCATATACTCTATACTTACTTATATAGCATTAGTTGTTCCATTCTTCTTTTGCTCTTTCTTGTATGGGCTATAAATATACATGAAGGGGCTCATTTTAATAATTCTTCTCTCTAAAAGGAAAGTTGGTAATAAGGGGGAATTTCCCTCCGGAGTGATTTAATACAATAAGTGTTGTCAGGTTGTTATGGGATTTATGGCAATGTATGCAAAAATGTGGCCCCAGGTCCAGCGCCGTGTCAGTGGGACATGGAATTCCTCCCACTCTTATAACCCTGCCATTTCCCAGAATTGAATGCTCCAAATGACTCCATCCACATACTTATCCCCTTTACGATTATTCCTCTTGTTAATAAACATGCCCAACAATTCCCAGCCCGACACATTTATACGCTCCCAAAAATTTCAATACAAATTGAAAGGGAAAATGTTTCTCCTTCCCAAAGTGACGTGTGAGGGGAATTGTGTTGTGTGAGGTGAAAATTGAATTTGGAGAAGATGTCATAAATCCATCCACAAACAGAGACATTCTCACTTTCTCCCTTTTGTCTACCTTTTAGCCACACTTGTCATCAATGCTGCAAATCCCTGGATCCGTGTCACCAACGCCACCACCCTCATCACCAAAAAGGGAGCCCCTGCTAAACTCAATGAGCAAAGTGTCAAAGTCGACACCAATTTGGACGTCGGCCCTTCGTCCATCCTTATCCGAGTTTTGGATGAACCACATTTTGGACGCATCAAGGTAAGAAACTTGATTAAACACCTTGCTTTCACCCTCCAACTATAAATATGTGTAAATATGTGTAAATATGTACAAAGGTGAATGGAAGTGGGTCAACAGAGTTTACTCTGGCTGACATGGCTGTGGGGCTGGTGGGCTATGAGAACGAGGACACGAGCGACGTGGGTCGTGACGGCTTTGGCTACGAGGTCGTGGTGGAGGGGAAGGCCAGCAGTGGCATCACACGCTTCGACATCTCCATTTACCCAGACGCTTACTGGACACCACTCTCCGTGAGCAATTGCTATTAAGGCAACATCATGAAAAATATAAACAAGTTTAAAAAAAAATAGGTTTTGTGTTTGGCAATGGTAGAATTTCTGAAAATGAGAAAAACAATTTCTTTCGTGACCATTCATTATATTTTTCGTATGATTCTTTTTTCATGATGGGTTAATCAAGTTGTAAAGTGAGATTATAGTTGGACATTAATGTTTGTTTGTCCCTGTCCACAGGTGGGGGCAAATAAGAGTGTGACGGTGAATGAAAACAGCTCTGCAGTAATTTCCCAGACGTCCCTGCAGATAATTAACCCTCACATCCCTCCCTCGCACATTGTGTACACGCTGAGCGGGCCGCCGTCCCACGGATACCTCACCCTCGACCCCGGACACTCTCACGGTAGCCTCCTAAAATTAAAATTTATGTAAATACATCCATAAGGTTGATATGAACAAACAACAAAGGCATCTCCTTTTGTTCCGTCCACCTGTCAAAATGAGTTTCCCTTTCTTTGTTTGCAACTCTTTGTGCTAATGGAGCGTGTGTTGATTGAATATTGAGCAGAGGAGACAGCGGAGGACTATGTCACGATGTGGGATCAAACTGTGATAAACGATGGCAGACTTCGCTACGTCCAATCCCAGCCCAACATCACCCGTGACTCCATGTTCTTCCATGTGACCAACGGAGTACAGACCCTCACTCGCCTCCGCCTAGATTTCATAATCATACCCTCAACTTTGATTCTCGCAACATCCACTCCCCTCATAATTAATGAAGGTAAAGAGCCACAATTTGCTTTCACTCACTCCCAATTATTGCTAATGATGTGTTAATAATTAAATAATGTATGCATTGAACAACTTTTGCGTCTATTCAGGGAGCTCTGCCATCCTCAACGTGTCCCATCTCCACGCAGCCCAAAGCTACTTTTCCAACAAGTTGGTGGAGGTGAAAGTGACGAAAGGACCTGATCATGGGACACTGGCCCTTTTGTCAGCCCCCGACGCCCAACTACAGACGTTTCCTTACAAAGCATTAGAGGAGGGGAAAGTGACCTACACTCACGATGGCTCAGAAACAGATGAAGACACGGTGACGTTTGTGGCAGTGGCCCAGGTGGACAATGATGACAATGGAGTCAAGCGAGTGACGTCCCTTCCACATGTCCTCCGAGTCAGCATAATTTCAACAAATGACCAAATTCCAGTGGTAGTAAACAACACGGGTATGTACGAATCCCACGATTGTGTATTGATGTGCATATAAAACTTTTGAACGTGTAATTGATAATTAGGGAGTTGGGTGTGGATGGGAGGCTCTGCTCCAATCACAAACCTTCATTTGGGTAAGAAAATAGAATTTAGGGATAAAATCCTGATGCGTCCTTGTTTATTTATATGAGAGGGGAGAAAATGAGGATTTTAGTGCTATTATTATATAGTGGTGTTATGCTAAAGAGAGTGAAAGTTTTCTCCCTTGATGCAACTGTTGAGAGTGTTGGGAGTTGGTGGGGAGATCATGATGATGGATTAGCCCAAAACCATTTATCTTTATCAAAATACTCTCATTACTTAATCGAATAAACAAAGAGAAACAAGTTGTAGCAAACTTTTCTCATAAACAGCAAAGTTGATTAATTTTTGGTTTCAGCTGCCACTGATGGAGACTCGGATGAGAGTCAGTTGGTATTTTATGTTGTGGGCTCCCGTGGAGGATTCCCGGCCCTTAAGGACGACCCCGAAGAGTCCCTTCACAACTTTACCCAGGCTCAGATAAATAAATCCCTCATCATCTTCACTCACAAAGGTATTCCCCAAAGAGAAAGTCCCACTTTCCCCATGTTGCACAAACTGTTTGTATGTTTAGGGCAAGACATGAAGCAAGCAGCCTTTGAGTTTGAGGTATCCGATGGACTAAATGAAGCAGGGAAGGAGACCTTTAAAGTTGCCGTTCGGAAGCCAGAGTTGACGGTTTATGAGGGCCGTGTCCCTCTGCCCATTTTCCCCTTCACTCAGGCCCCCATCAAACCAGAAAATCTTCTCATCCGATCATCGGACGGAAGAGAGGTCCACTTTCAGGTAAACTATAACAATTAATCAACTGTATACAATATAAATGAAAATCTCGTAAATGAATATCTTGTTGAAATTCGAATTGAAGGAGTGAAAACAAATTAGTTTGTGCAAAGAGAGAGAATTTGATTAAGGGAACCTTTTTATTATATTTGGCTTCTCGCCTCTCCTCTTCATTGAGCTTTGATTCATCCTCCAACAAAAAGATAGCAAACTAATTAGTCCATCTTCCACAAACTTTCACCAACTAGAAAAAAAAATCAATCTTTTTCAATTTCCAATCTCCGAGTGAACATGAGTTAATGGGATTAGTTTTTGGCCAAAGTGTTTTCCCCTTCACTCCATCATTTGTTTGTTTTGTCCAGGTGACCTCTGTTCCCCTTCTGGGTCAAGTGTTGTTGGACGCGGGGGAGGGGAAGTTGGTGGGCGTCAGCGTCTTCAGCCAGACCAACGTCAGTCACGGGAAGGTGTACTATGAGCACTTGAGAAATGGTCACAAGCCCCATGACACGATAAGACTCTCTGCCACCTCCAAGTAAGTCCTGCTCTAATGTCGTTATGTAATTTATAAGTGACAGAGACGCAATAAAGTTGTTTGGGGATTTCTGGGGGCAATAAACAAGAGACAACATTCACATCCGACAGCTCCCTCATTCCCACTAATATTCACCATAAGTATCTCTCTCCGGGGATACATATCCCTCCAAAAATATCTTTTTTACACCAGCCCATAAACTGTCAAAGTGCCTCGCCACCTTTTTGGGTCCTCCTGCTTATCTATCAATCGATGTGAGTTGTCCTCACACAAGTTTATGACTGGAGATGGATAAGTCTTTTGTGCTAGAGAAGGACATCATCTGCCGCCGGTGGTGGAATTTCATTATCCCACACCCACATTTCATTTTAATGGCCTCTTCACAATTTAAATGAGCTAGCACAATGTTGTTGGGCAAAGTGTCCTTGTTGTTGTACAATATTATTATTACATGTTATACTTATGTAACTTGTGTTGGCTGGTGAAAAGTGAAAGCGGTGTTATTGGATCATGATTTACAGCCACCATAAATACCACCACACTTTGGCACGCTTTCCAACATTATTGATTAAACCTCATTCTGCATATGGACCACTTTATTATACTCATGTCATTTGTGTGTATATGAATAGGTACAGCGAGCCATTGACAAATGTGTCGGTGGGGGTGGAGATTTCCGTCAGTGGGGCTGCCCTGGGGGGACTCCAAAGATACGTCCTCGTCACACCCCTACAAGTGAACGAGGGAGGACAAGTCTCAATTACCTCCCAAAACGTCAACTTTTCTGCAGTCTCAGAATTCATCTCAATCCAACATCGGGGTAATTCAATACATACTTTCAATACTTTCCGACAGTTTTACTTTTGGCTGATGTGACACAGGGAACATGTGGCGAAATGGTCTGCCCACACTTCGTCTCCTGATATCCGAAGTGCCGAGACACGGCTGGTTGGTGGAGTCGGACGAACATCGCCTGAGGCCAGGGGCCCAAATACTCCCCTCCCTCATGACTGCCCAATCCTATCTCAAATACCTGCATGACGACTCGGAGACGACGGAAGACCAAATAAACTTTTCCCTTTGGTTGGTGACTTCAAACTCGTCCGTCCTGTCCCCAGGTGGGGGGGTTGGGGATGAATACGACACTTGGTTGCTCAACATTACACTTCCCATTCAAGTGAATCCTGTAAATGATCAGGGATTGAGCGTGATGCCTCCGAAAGCTCCCATTTCCCCCATAGTTCAGGTATACAACACATACATATCTTTTCACTTGATCGAATCTGAATCACACGCTTCATTTCCTTTTATACCCTCATTGACATTTCCGTCCTCAGTCTTCTTCTTCCTTCCCAAATTTTTAGCCAATGGACTTTGCATTTCCCATCCCATTACTTGAATTACGCAATTCTCATTCCGCATTCTGTTAAAGGTCCATCTGATTTTTATGTCTCTTGTCTATGGATAGGATCACTGGAGAAAGTTGACTCGGAACGACGTGCTCACCTCCGACCCCGACACCCCTCCCGCCCACATCACCTACCAACTGACCCGAGTGTCACATGGTCGACTAATTCTCCTCCCCACCTCCAACGCCACTACCACTACCAGCAGCACCCATCAGGAAAATGAGATTGATTTCCTCCGCGATCTCCCTTCAACACAACGCTTTGCTCAGGCATGCTATAAATAATGCAACCACACCAATAATTAAGGCTTTTATTTTAATTGCCGTTTGATTGCAGTCTGACGTGGACGGAGGGAGAGTAATAATTTACCACTCGGGTCCTCTGCTGCCCCTGAGTGTTAATTTGGAGGTGACTGATGGGGTCCATGGTCCAGAGACACTGGCCCTCAACATTCCCGTCCAACCACTCACACTCACGGCTCTTCAGTCCCAGGCAGTGCCATTAAGAATACAACAGGGCAGCAACATTCAACGTCTCACTCTCCCAAACATTCCATCACACACGAATGGGCATCAGGCAAAGATCGAATACAACTTCACGAGGCAACCACTTCACGGAAAACTGCTGCTCAAAGACAAGACAACATCTTCCCCCTTCTCTCACTACCAACTCCTCCAAGGTATATTAATAATAAATAGGACAAAAATAAGAACATGATTACTTACTTATTGATGTACAGGGGAAATATCCTATGTGCAAACAGACATGTCCGTGGCCAACGACTCTTTTGAAATAGAAGCCTACTTTAGTGAGCCAGAGTTGAAAAGAGCCGTGGTCACCAGTTGGCTCGTAAACGTTGTCTCTATTCCCCTTCTCAAGAGAATCAAGGAGGTCCGATCCTTCGTCAAAGGATTTGCAATCGGAGGAATAGTGGCTCCTGATGAATCCGAATTTTCTGCCACTTATGACGGACGAACCGTTTTGAATTTGGGTCTGTTGGATGCCTCTCCCCTCGCGGCCCTCACAGGGGCTAATCCCCTCTACGAAATTCTTCTCCCTCCAAAATACGGACACTTGATTAAAATACCTAATCAGGCAATAAATAACAACAACAAAGAATCGAGATACAGCAACAATCGTGGAAGGAGAAGTGGTAGATTTTCACATGAAGATGTCCGTCGTGGGGCCGTGATCTACTCGCCAGAAATTACCAGCAACGAAATTTACCCAAGACAAATGTCCCAAGCTGATGAATTTGTTTTCAGAATACTGGCCCCTGGTGTTCAGCCAGCCATAGGAATTGCAAAATTTCAGATCCATAATGGTTATTATGACCCTGACAAGGGACACACGGAAATAATTTCTGATGGTTCCACGGACCCCGCAACAAAGAGAGGGGGCGGAAGACTCCGAGATATAACATTTTTAGTGACGCCCCAATTAACGAGGGACTCTTTAGTGATGATAGGTTTGATAATTGCTGGAGTTATGACGCTGAGCTTATTCATAGTCTTGGGGATCCGTTGTACTTGCTCAAAAAAGACGGGGGGACGACGAAGGAGACAGACGCCAAACAGAAGAAGCTCCAACAATGGCGGTCTTAATAATGGAGACCCAAATAACAAAACTAACGGGATAGGGATGATTACTGACGCCTACGCCCCCACAGGAAGTAGCATTTTGGGTGCATCATCAGAATCTGAGGCTGGTCTCAGGTCAGTTTTAGTCATTACATATAATTAATTAATAGTTTGATGCAAAGTGGCATGAAATTATTTTCTTGAACAAGTATTTTGTGGTATTTTGATTATTGTCATTTATTGTATTGTGGCTTGTGTCCTTTCAGCGTTGAAAGGATTTCAAGTGAGTAAGTTTTTTGCGGATTGCTATTGCTGACCTTTTTTTGCAAATTTTTAATGGCTTAAATTATTAACAAGAACCTATTAATAATGTAGTCCTTCTCTTATAAAATTCTTGATAATAATTGTTTTAATACAAATTGCAGGCCTCTGATGATGTCCACTTTATCCCCGAGGGGCAGTAGAAATAAAGTGAGCATGTCCCGAGCGACGGGATCTGAGTCCGGATCCTGGACGAGTTCCATGATATGCAACGAGACCCCAACGCCCTCAGTTCCTCAGTGCCGCGTGACCCCGTTATGCAACTCTTCCGATTCGGGCGGAGGAGGCTCAAACAATTTGACATGTCCTCTTTTGCCCCCGACGCCAATTTGTGATACTTTTACCGTGCTACCAGAAGAGATTTCCGAGTCTTATGGATTTTCTTATGGGAATCTGCCCCCACCCTTGGAGCTAGGCCTCGCCGAATTTCCCCAAGAAGATACAGCTTTCCTCAATTTCCCCCAAAATCTAAATCATCATCATATCCTCAACTCGTCAAACAGCAGCACGATGACGAGAGGGACTATGACGTTGCCACATCCAACTTCCAACCAGCAGCGGACGGCCACGCCCACTCAGCCCAACAACAACCAAACTCCGCCGATGACAGGGACGCTGAGGGGTGGGGGGAAAAATCAGTATTGGGTTTGAAACATTTAATGAAAAGAAACGTTTATGCAATCAATACATGCTCACCTCAATCTTGGTTATTTGCGAACTTATATGAAATATTCTGAAACTTTTCTACCTGTTCCCTCTTGTTAAACTTGTTAATATTTAGTAAGTATAATGATTATTGTTCTCGTTGTTTAAGATAACTTGTTGACGATTTGTTACCGAATTTTGCAACGTTTTTACTAAATATATGCTTGTAAACAACTTTATCATGGAATTACATACAAATAATAGTCATTGAACACACACAACCAGTATTAAATTAATTAATAAAGAGACAGTTTAAAAATATGCTTTACGTTTCTTGAAAAAAAACTAATATTTTTTAACAATTGGGGATAGTTAGTGGGTGTTCCCACACAACTTGGCATTTTTATTGCACTTATTCCTCACGAAGTTTTCGTTTTTTTTTCTGAATTTATCTATTTCCAGCTTGTATTTGGGCTCGATCTGAAAATTATATTTTTACAGAAGCCTAGAATAATCAATTATAGGCAATTCTTTATGCATTTTTAACAATCAAAAGCTATTTTTCTTTGATATTTTGCTTCCATGCAATATTTATGGACGTCTTTGCTTATAAAGTAGCGACTATCTTCCCCAATATCTTTGAGCAATATGCAATATTATGAAAACGTCAGAAACGTATTGAAATAAAGCGTTCTCAAAATAATGCATAGAGTCAAAGTCTTCCAACGCGGCATCCAAATAATTAAATATGACACATCCTGAAATGAGACAAAGGATGGGAGTGTCACTAGTGTCAGGGTAGTGTCCGTGTCCCACCCCCAACGTCAACGTCATGCGACCAGTCATCGACTTTGGCGAGTGCGTCCGCGACTCTCCCCGCTATCGGGCACAGCTAGAAGCCCAAATACAAAATGTGGACAATTTAGATCACAAGCTGGACAAGTTACTCAAAGTGTCGTCTGCCCTTATCGACAGCGGAAAGGTCTACGTCAACTGCCAACAGTAAAAGAGAAAATTTAAAACGGAAAATATATTTTTTTTAAAATTTAATTACTTTCATTTTTGTAAACAGCTCCTTTATAAACGCAGTGTCGGAAGTAAGCGCCCACTTTCGCCAAGACCCTCCCATTTACTCCGCCTTTAACAAGTGCTCAAATGGACTTATCGAGCTGGCCAAATTTCAATCCACTCTTTTGGATCAATTGGGTCGAGCGGTTGGGCGCAACATGGCAGAATTTTTGAAAAGGTACTACCAAGAGACTTGGAATATTTGGCGTTCATGATTAATTGGTCTTTTTTAGGGAAGTTCGTTCTGTAAAGGAGCTCCGAAGCTACGTGGACAAACTCCAAGGGGACTACGATGGGGCACTTAATCGGAATTCTGCTCTCGGAAAAGGAAAACCTGTAGAATCGGAAGAAGCCCTCAACTCCCTCTCTGTCGCAAAAATAAATTATCGCTCGGCGGCCGTCGACATGGTTTACTCATTAACAATTCTCCAAGAACGGAAACGGTTCGAAATTCTAGACAATTTAGTGAGTGTGCTGCAGGCCCACAAGACGTACTTCCATCAGGGGGACGACTATTTCAAAGACGGGGAGCCCTACCTCAAGAATCTCAGCGCGGAATTATCAGGGATGCGCGCAACAGTTGGACGGGAGGCGGAAAACATGTTGCACAATCGGGAGAGCTTGGTTCACGGGACACCAGATTTTATTTCTGCCGGAATGCCAGGCGCAAGACCCGAATTGCTCATGCAGGGATATCTATTCAAACGGGGATCTGCTAAAACGTTTAAATCTTGGAAAAGAAGATGGTATTATAGATTGCTTAATTTTATATTATAAATAATTATACAAATTAATTACGTGCAATTTGTCTTATTTTCTCAGGTTCGAATTATTAGACAAAGGACAATTAGTGTATCGAAAAAAGGTGGACGAGCTTCCGACAGTTTTAGAAGAAGATTTACGAATTTGTCTCGTGCGTCCGATGGCAGACTGCGATCGGCGTTTTTGTTTCGAACTAATTTCCCCAAACAAGACTCACATCCTCCAAGCCGACCGAGAGGAAATTTTTTCCGCTTGGGTCGCAGCTCTTCAGTCCGCAATTAGTTGCGCCATCCACAAGGATAGCGAACCGGAAGGCGCTAGTGGTTCTTCACCTCCAACGGACACGGATGGACCCAAGTTACCGTCAGAAAAAGCAAAAATGATTGAGCGAATTCTCTCCGTTCCGGGAAATCGAGAGTGCGCGGATTGTGCCTCTCCAAATCCCGAATGGGCATCTGTGAATTTAGGAATCGTGCTCTGCATCGAGTGCTCTGGAATTCACCGCAGCCTGGGCGTCCACGTGTCAAAGGTCAAATCCCTCAGTTTGGACACCTGGGAAGCTGGGGCGCTGAAAGTAATGCTGGAGCTCGGCAATGGCCTCGTAAATCGAATCTACTTGGCAAAGGTGGATGTTGTAGAGGGACTGGGACTGGCACAAGCAACGCCCAACTCTTCAAGAGATGTGCGCGAAGTATGGATAAAAGCGAAATATGTTGACCGCGCATTTGTTGCCCACCCGCGGATTAGTATAAGTAGCAAAGATTCTATTGGACGCTGGAGTGTAAGAAAACCCAAAAGAAGGATTAAAAAAGTGTCGACTGAATCTTCGTTACCAGACGTCGCGCCCTCAACTTCCGCTAAAATCTCTACCGCAGAAGAGTTGTCAAATTCCGAAACGGACTCTTTCCAGTCTTTTGTCTCCAATCAAAGCGAGCATGAGAGCATTGTGTGTGGTCTTCCGCCCAGTCACAGTGACGTTGTGAAAAGTCCCTTGGAGGGGGAGGAGTCGGAAGATGAACAATATGGTAAATCCTTTCTGAACTTAATGTTGGTTTATGTTTAATTATTTATTTTAAATTTCAGAGGAGCCGTTAGACCCCAACATTCTGCTTTACAGGGCGGCAGGGGTCGCAAACGTTGGCGTCATGTTAGAAGCTCTTTCACTTGGCGCAGATAAAAATTGGATTAATTATTCCGATGGAGGCTCTACTCCTTTGCATCAAGCTGTGTTGAGCGTAAATATATTTTTTTTTCTTAGTGAGGCAAACCAAGCAACAAAAATTCACTAAGTATGCATTTCGTACCGTTAAAAAAAGTGACATTTTAGGATTTTGAGCTCATTTCTGAACCGATTTTGATAAAATTTGGCACAGATCGAGGGAACCCTATTTAAAAAAGAACCGGAATGGGGTTTTTGAATTGAACATTTTTTTGCCGAGTTATAAGCATTTTTTGCAAATTATCCAATCATCCAACTAATGTATCATATTCAAAACATTTTGTAATATTTTATTCTGCAAATTTTAAGATCATAATCATAAAAATTGGTTTAGAATTGGCGAAGTTATTAGCTGTTTTATAAGCAAAAATGTGCATAAATATTGCATAGAAACAAAACAGTTAATGGCTATCAAAGAAAAATATTTTTTGATTGTTAAAAATATATAAAGATGTGCCTAAACTTGATATGCAAAAATTTAATCTTCAGCACAAACCTAAATACAAGCTGGAAAAAAATAAAATCAGAAAAAACTGAAAACTTAGTGAGGCATAAGTACAATTATAAGTTAGAAATAAAAATTTTGCATCACGGCCACTTTAAAGTTTAAAACACTTGATTTTGAAATGGTGGCCGTGAGGCAAAATATTTATTCCTAACTTGTAATGTAATGTACTGTACTGTAATTGTTGTACTGTAGTTGTAACTTGTAATTGTATTTTTCTGATTTTATTTTCAACATTGGGGTCGAAAAAATCCATTCACTTTGTTAAAAGCCAACGAGTCAAATCAAATGTTTTGCCCCACTGAACCTCAGGTTTTATAATTTGTTTATATTTTTTTAACTGTGAAAAGTAATTATTTAAAACTAATGCAATGCAATCTTTGTTCTTTGCCGTAGATTTGAATTGCAAATATGAAAGGGATTTAAAAAAAATTGGTATACAAACATTTTACAATTAGTTTAGAATCCCTAAAATTTCAGCGGTACTTATATTTCTAAATATTTATTAATCTTAGTTTACTGAACTTAAAGACCAAAGTGTGTAGAATGCTTAACGGTTAAAATTTTTTATTTTGTAATTACAAGTTGTTAATTGTATTATGTATACTTATGTAGCATACTTAAATAATGTTTTAAATATTTATATTTGAGTAAAATTCCCAATTTTGGTAAGTTTTGCTGCAAACTATTAATTGATCGAACAACTTGACCAATTTTTAGATTTTGAAAGAGCAGAAACAATAACACAATAACAAAAATTGTATTAAAATCGATATAAATAAATAAAGCTTTGATAATTGCCTACTAATAATACTAAACAATGTTTAATTTTAACACCACTATTATTGTAGAGAAAAATCGAGGTCCATCATATAGTCCTAAGATTTCGAACAAAGGTTGTAGTATTTATTTTAACTCAATTATTCCCATTTAACACCCGTCATCTCCTCGCTATGCTCCCAAAGTTTGCGCGCGCTTTCAATATTTCGCGCTCCGCACGGAACGCTTGCGTATCCCACATCTCCCTTCATTTCCCGAAGCCCATTCGGCCCATAATAACCCCCCGGTTTTACAACCGGCATGGTCGCTGCATAAAGTTGTGGGAGCGCGCCCCGGCCAGCGCTTTGGCTGAACAGCGGCTGAAACACGTTGTTGATGACCATTCCCGTCCAAGACGCATCCCCTGGACCATTTTTGACTAATTCGGTGGAACTGAGGCCAGGGTGCGCGGCGAGCGCAGTAAGGCCCCATTCATTTGCGTCACTTCTGCGCTGCAATTCGAAAGTAAAAAGCAGATTTGAGAGCTTTGACTGATTATAAGCACCCCAAGGACTGTAATTGTTGGTTAGATTTAGATCATCGAAATGCATCCGTCCTTGCCGCGCCGCGATAGAGGAAACATTAATTACACGCGGCGCAGAAGAGCGACGAAGGGATGGGAGGAGAAGGGCGGTGAGGGCAAAATGAGACAAATGATTGGTTCCAAATTGAAGTTCGAAACCGTCAGATGTCGTTTCTCGAGATGGAATTGCCATCACTCCAGCGTTGTTTATTAGGATATCTGAAATTGAGAAAGAATGTAAATATATGAGTCTTTAAATATAGTAAAATATAAGTTTTTTAAAAACATTTTTGGTAAAGTTTAATAACGAAATCATAGGAGAGATTAATTGTACGTATTAATTGTGATGAATAAAGTTGTAAAAATTTGGGTTGCTTTTGTTAGCTTACAAAATAAAATATTTTGCCTTGAAAATTTACTTACCCAAAGCCTCTCCCTTTTCATTGTAACTTTTCGCAAATTCCTCCACAGATTTGAGATTTGCATGATCAATTTTGACAAATGCCACTTCCGCTGATGGAGCCTGGGCTTT
>JAQIXN010000623.1:0-32416 GCA_034698145.1 Proisotoma minuta
GAGCATCTTATGGGGAAGGTTTTCAGAGGCCTAACGAATGCATACTTAGGTGATTTTTTTTGCATGGTTACTAACATTACCTCACCTAAGAATAATGGTTGGAGGGATGAATGGAGATTATCCCACTTGACAATTAACAATCGGTCATCTGAGTCACGATCCTTATTCCGCAACATCAAAACGCGCATTGGCATTGTAACACACCGCAAAGCAAAGCAAAGCAAAGCAAAGCAAAGTAAGGATGGGAATGAATGAATATGATTTGATAGTCGATTAAAAATTCAAAGAGATGGGGAACCGTTATTTGGTACCACATGTACTTGTTATTTTTTACACGGGCAGATGTAAATAAGTACGTGAGCATTATACAGAGTTAAGATAACGTCTAATACTAATGGCCAATATCGTAAATGTCATCTCACACTTTTAAATGAAATTTGGTATGATTTAACCGTGTCCATTAGCCTTTTTCACATTTTGCAATACTTGAATTCAAATCAACTTTAATTTTTAAGGGAATGTTTAAAAAATGGTGAAAAGTGGTCAGGGATAAAGTTAACGAGCTGTTGACCTTAATTACTTTTTTGAAAAGCCGTAAAAGTCCAGTAAAAAATGTGGTTACCCGTTATAAGACACTTTATTTATTTATTTAAATAGTTTTACTCAAAATGCTTTATTTGTTGTCATCTATTAAACGAATTTTCTTTTTTTGTCGAGATTAATAATGTTACCATTTTTGAGATGAGAAAATTAGATTGTACATTTTATGGGATATTCGTCAACATAAATTGGAGATTGGAGTGACAGAATAAGAAAGCAATTTAATTCATTTCAAATTTAAATGATGCAGATATCAAAACCATGTTTTATTTGGCCGTGATCAATTATTGTAAAATTTAACAAACATTCTCATTAAGTCCAATTTCCCTTTGGATGTGATATTTGGTGTTGAGGTCTCAAAGAGCATCTAACAAGTGTTTGTAAGTAGGTGAAATGGATTTACTGGTTTCTCATCCACAAAGTGCTCAACTCGGAGACTGACAACAAATGGAGGAGACCACAGACTGGTCTGTTGAGTTAATAATTTATGGACCAACGAAGCTTATGCTTATGTGCCTCTGCTCCACTTTGTCTCATTCTTATGCAGCATTTGCATCTTTGCTCATTCATCCATACAAAATAAATGTCCTTTCCTTCAACATTTTCTATTTCTTATCAATTGAAGACAAGCGTTGCAAGCTCCTGTTTATTTACCACAACAAATAACAGAAATATTGCACGAGTTTACATGCATTGAAATTTTGTAAGAGAGAGAACCAGTTTAACAAAATTTTAGTGTTTGATGTTAATGGTTGTAAAAATCAGCTCAATTTTAAGAAATTCAGCTCAAATTCAACCTGTTGGTATAAATGAGAAGATTTGTTTCTTTCTTTAAGGCATGTATATGCAATCAAGGTTTGAATATAAATTCAGATGCACACAATACTTGTCTATCTCTATGAATTCTGGTTTACCATTTTGAGCCGTGCACAAAAGACAGAGATGGATTTTCAAATTTGCGATGGTTATGGTGGAATATTATGTGTGATAAATTATATTCTCAGACAGTTTTTTCCTAAAATGTTAGTTTAAGGAAAGTAACCTTATGGAAGGTTAGTCTAAGGCGTTATTAGGTCGCAACCCAAAATGAATTAGTTTTGGTCACACTTTACCAACGTTTTTGAAGGCGGATGGATAAATAATAATTTTTGACCCTTTCAAACATTGAGGGCCATCTTGTTACTTGTGGCTTGGAGTCCAATGATCAATAATATCCACCTATACATAGTATATAATAAATTGCTGTAAGGAAATGGGAGTTTATACTTTGTAAAGTAATTTGCGGCTCAAAACTAAAAGTAAATTTTGATGGCGATGATAAAGCACAAATTCAAGATCAAGTCATTTTGTAGACAAAAAGCTAGCATAATTTGTCTGTACATAAAACGAGAACAAAGAAACTGCTCTCAAATTCAAATGCGTCTAAAATACTTTACTTCCAACTGTAAATTTACCATTTCATTCAAATTGCTTTTACGCTTCATTTAAATAATTTAAGTTAGTAAGCTTTACTTTTTTTATGTGGAAGTGAGCTTTAATTTCTTTTTATTGTAAATAAAAGCAAATATTATGATAACGTGGGACTTCTGGATGAAATGACAGATCACGCGTAGAAAAAAACTTGCATACTATGTTACAATTTCAGAGGAACTTGAGACAATGGGATCAAAGGGAGTTAAAATGAGGTGGATGAGAAAGAAGATGCGAGCATTATTTGAATTGAGGAGCATTACATTGTTGATGGTGTCGTGAGATCACACCCAAGTCGTGATAACGAGACAATTAATTTCACATCTCTTTTTGAGACTGTGACAAATTTTATATTGGACTACAAACCTTATCCCAAATTAACTTTTGCCTTTTGCAGTGGCACAGTTTATTAAAGATCCAACCAACCAAAAGTTGTTTACAAAAGTCATCGATAGTTTCAAAGTTTCTCTTTAGGATCCGAGTTTTATTGCTCAGTGTCAAAAATATGAAAAGTGCACTTGCCATTCAACTCCAATATTATTTACATCTTGTTTTCTTTTGTGTGATTTTTTCTAAATGACAATAACTTTTGGTAAAGGTCGGTCGTGTGGCCACTGCAACTCACGATTATGATAAATTTAGTAATTTCTGTAATTTTTGTCAAAATCCTCTCGATTTCTGTCATGTTTGCCACTGCCTCTTTCAAATACTTCCATAATTGAAATGTTTTCCTCCAACAAATTCTTTTCTCTATCAAGTTTCTTTAACGTGTCACATGTGAAACAATGAACGTCAATTTCTCTTTTAATATTTAAGAAGCATTTAAAATTTTGTGGACTTGCTAGAATTCATGTTTGAGCATTAAATAGGAAAGATTACACTCCATGGAGTTGCGGTTTGGGGTTGAAAGGAAGCGGTTGCTAATTCCCACCAGAAACATAAAATATTATGTAGAGATTTAAAATCCATGAGATTGGGATTCGAATTAGGAAACCCAATAAAAATAATATACCAAAACTGCGGTAGAAATTGATTGAAGGCAGAATGGCCAAATCAAATAATTCAATTGCTCAATAGATAATATTTATAATAATTCATTTATCCACGCGCTGTTTAATTAGATTAAGTTATACAAAAAATTACGGAAATCAGAATGGACTGAGGGCTAATTCATCATTTGTCACTTTTAAATGCAAAGAACTTTAAAAGTTTGGCATGCTCACAATTTGAAAGCTTTTGTATCAATCACTCTTATAACTATTTAAACTGTTACAAAATCCCCTTTATACATATTTGCTACTTGAATTAAAATCGAATTACAACACGCATTTTTATGAAATTGTGACATTAGGTGACTCTACATCAGTCATGTATTTAAATGGCAATAGTTTATGCAATTCTGACCAAATTCTGGCTCTGTATGTGGCCAAATGATAAAGTACAAAGAAATTGTAAAATTCCAGTGTGTTGCATTTAACCAAGTTCTTTGTCCAAATTGATCAAAGTCGTTGGAGAGGAACCAAGAGCATGCCTCCCCTTTATCCCCTATTATAACGATCCAAGACAATTCTTTCCCATTATTAAGTAATTCCTTTATTTATTTGGCTAGAGAAAGTGCTAACAACTCATTTCGATACAGATTCAAAAGTGGTGTGATGCCAAAACTGTTACAATTTTATTATTCACGATATAATTCACAATAAAGCAGTGAAATTTTTAAATCGCTTTTATTACTTATGCAAATGTTTAGTTTGTGGCAATCTAAATAAAAAATATATTAAAAAAACACTTGATTGTTCCCTAAAAGGTGAAGAGTAGAAAAGTTTCAGTTCAGCAATTTGCATCTTTAGCGTAATAAATTTGTTTAATACCAATAGCTTTGCATGTTAAATTACATGTGCGTTGCAAATTGCAATAACATTTATATAATTATATAGGAACAAATTATGCGTTAATTTATGTCCACTTGAGAAAGTGATTTTGATGATTATGAATTCTGGGCAAATATTTAGTTGAAACGTGACAATTTGCATTTCATATTTAGGAAATCCAAGGAGGGGACTGCGGGGGGATTTCTTTCAGTTGATTTGATAAATGATATCACGCCCCACTTTGAAAATTAATGGCAAATTAAAGACTTTGGTTGTGTGGCATATTTCCAATTTTGGACGGAGGAATGAACATTGTAATCATTTAGAAATTCTTCATCATCTCGACATCACCAAACACGGACTTTGATCAATCTCAGTGTAATTTTAGACAAGGAGCATGATTTTAAATTAAAGATTGCTAACTACTCATCCAACAACTCTCCAATTTGATGCATCTTGTCATTTTTAATTAAAGGGATTAAATTAATACCACTCTCGATTATAATACTGTGTCAGCTAAACTTGACCTGCTCTGCTTTATATTCAACACTTGGCTTCAAACTTTACAAAAACTATACCAATCATATACAATTTGGTGTTGTTTGCAGCCATTCAAAGCTTGCATCAAAAAGTGACCTGTGTACTTTGCATTCATTATTTGCAACTGGCAGTTAACCCACATTTGAATTTACCTTTAATCATCATCATGCGGGTTTCTTTTACCTTTTTTATGTTTACTTTACAAGTTTCATGACTTGTCTGTTTGTTGTACTTTACAATGTTTTTATGCTGTTGAAAAATATGAATGTCATTGAAATCATAAATAAAATACATAAAATCCCATTCTGTTTGAAGTATGTAAGTATAAGCATCAAGAAAAGATTAAGAAATTCCAGGTGTTGACTCACAAATAATTATCGTTAAAGTTTAAAGGGTGAATTCCCAGCTAATTACTCTGTCTGTGTCAATGTCTGTGCATTAAAAAGAGGCTTTAGTAGAACAAATCTTGGCCCGAGGGAAGTTATTAGAATTTTCATTGTCAGCTTTACAATGTAAATTTGGTCGTTGCAATGTTTACGATGCATGCACTGAATAGAAAATTAAATCGCCGCAGTTTTTATTTTCATTGTCAAGTTATCCTCACGCAAGAAAGTTTATTTCATTTATTTGTGTGTGGTCAAACGAAGCCATACAATAATCGATGCTTTGATTTTTTTTTCACTTGCCGTCATATTAGTGAAAGGCCTTTGGCTTAGTTTTGATTAATTTGATATTTACGAGATTTAATTTTCTCAAGACACTTTCGACACTTGGGTCAAATTTTGGGTCAAATTATCATGTCATAATATATAGTAATTTCTTTTAAGTAATTTACGAGAATGGTTGCGTATGTATATGTTCCATTAAATGCGTGTCCTGATTATTGCTCAGGTTGGATAGTAATGAATTAAAATTTGTAGGAGTGCTTATGGCAAATGAATTGTTTGAATATGTTAATACAAAGGATGTGCCGATATAAGTCTCACACTGGGAAATAACAAAGGTGTGGCAAATTTTCTTTGAATGTGGTTTCGAATTGTTCACCAAAGATGCAGAGAAACATGAATGAGAGCTCTAAGCTAATGTTAATTTCTTACAACTTATTCCTTAGACTTGACTCCTCACTTAACCATTCTTGTTGATTAAGGAAATTGTGTCAGAAAGCCAATATTCATTCATTTACAGACATAAATCTCAGATTGCGTGTAGTAGCAGTGGATGACATTCTTTTACATGTGTGACAACAATGCAAATTAATTAATGGGCAAACATAGAAAAGTTCACACAACTAACTAATAAGAAATGAAATATTATAAATTAAGTGACTGCTGGTTGTTTAGAAAATCTTTCAGCAGTAATCATTTAGGACTTTAGTGCAAATAAATAATTCTCTGAATATAAATAGCATTTGCAACTGCTGCAGTTTCGTCCATTGAAGACGAGTTAAAAAGAAAGTTTTTGGGATGGCACAAAATGTGAAAGAAAGTGACAATGACGAATGACAGCTATATATTGTGCTAATTGAACTGCTGCTAAAGTTGATTTGTTTTCAGGCAATTAGCAACTGGCTTCTTTCCACAATTTTACACACATCCCCTAAAAGGGATCCCATCTATTTTCTGCATTCAACAAAATTGTTTTTCTTTAAATTGGCTATATATTGAGATTTTCTTAAAAATCCATCTAAAATCTAATGACAAATTCAGAAACTTTCTATTAGATTAATTAAATAAAGTTTTAAATGAATGAAATGTCCCATTTCTCACATATTATTATATTGAGCTGTGTTAACACATTTAATTGCAATGTGAATTACCAACTAATAACTATTCATGCAACGACGAGATGGATTATTTGCGTTGGCCATTGTATTTGTATTAAATAAATAAAGAGGGGTTTAGAAGATGGCTATCATAAAATAGAGATGGATATTGATGTGGGTGTAGGCAAAGGAAACCTTTCAATTTCATCAATCCCTTCTAATTTGTTTGTTTCATAAGCCTAATTGATGGCTGCATTCCTAATCCTTCTAAAGGGCTTTACGAGTGCCAAAAGGAATTACGATTCCAAGTACAGTCGGCAAATTTGGAAATTGAAAAACAAAAATTGAAAATTAGAACGAGCTGTTTTAAATAGATTTCTTGATGAAAACGATCAAATCCTGTTTATAATGAGATTTTAATTATAATATTCTCTGTTTTTGACCGGTTTGAGCTTCTTATTATTAATTGGATAATTATTTATGCGTTTTGTGCTTGAGTGGTTTCTTTGCGAGCTGAAATGTGCATTCTTCAGAAGCAAATCATTAGAAATAGGAAACACAATTCATTAGCCCACATGCATTTAAATTCACTGCCGTTTTAACACTTTCATTTTTTGTTTCATACTTTGTTTTTGAATTTTGAATGCAAAACTGTAATTATTGGACCGTTTTATTTGAAATATTTCATCTGTCGATGAGTCGCCACTTTTGCTTTGATTTGTAGTTCTGCGGAAAGGAAATGTCACCAACCGTTTTTCCAAAATGATTCTTTTTCTCAGTTTGTGATGCACTATTTGCATTTCAGAAAAGTGCCGAAATCCACACGACATTTTTGCTGATCAATTGTGTGGCACAAGAAAAAAGTGACTGCCACTCGTGCCACATCTTTTTGCTTAACCAAGCACAAATTCAAAGCCACTTTTTACAAATGCCTTGTCATCCAAAATCATTGAATTCATCCAAAACCCACTAACCATTAATATTCTGATTCTGATAATAATTTTGGATTTGAATGCAATTTCAGGTGCAGGTGAGATGAAGAGTGGAACAATAGCTATAAATGGTCATTTTCATCAAGAGCCACTTATAATGAATGCATCTGCCTCTAATAATCTGATATCAATCTCAAGAAAGCTCTCAGCCATTCATTCATTTGGAACAAGAACAATTCACTTCATTAATAACCACTTTTAAATCACGGCCGATCAAAGCTTTTGGCTCAGATGATGAAGAATTTTGAAGAAGCAAATGAAAAGAAGTTTCAATAAAGCTTCAGAATGAGGGATTACTTTGACCCAATATACGGCCACTCGAGCAGCGTAAAGGTAAATATATTTTTACATAAATTATTAATTAGTAATCATATTGAAGATTTTTTTGCAAATATTCCCTTAACCTTGAGCTCCAGCAGTGCGTAATGCCTCTTGTTTAAAACACAAAGAGTTTATAAGGATTTAGATGATTATCTTAATTTGTTCATCTGCAAGAAAGTGTTTGTCGCTGCCAATAAACATCGCATAACGACTTCCGCTACTTTCCTGAAATAAAAATCCGTAGGCAATGTCATCTATTCGTTTCATGGGCTAAAAACAAGCATGAAAATAATCTCCCAGAGTTTTGAGTCTGAGATAATGAGCAGAACTAAACAACTCTCTAATGGAAAAGCACAAGACGTTAGGAGCATTATGCAAATTAATGATTGAGTTGATTTTGTAAATTATTAACGGAAAGCGGAGATTGTTCACCTCGCCCTCTGAGCCTCCATTTGACTTTCTAATGTCAGAAGAATATGCAGCATCCAGAATATTAGCAGACAATGACATCAATGGCTAATTACGATTCATTAAACACGCCAAAGTGTACAATTTTATTTATGAGGGCAAGTATTAGTCGATGGTCATCGTTGACCCAGATCGCCAATAATATCATCATAATAAAGGCTCATAAATTACAACGTTTCACTTTCCTCCTCATTGTTGAAGATTGTTGGTTATATGACCGTGAAAATTATACCTTTTGCTTTTCATATGTTTTTAAATCTTTAACCGAAAAATTCTTTAACAGTTCAGTTATGTAACTGTTTGGAATTTGGAATCGTGATTATGAATGTTTCTTTAAAAATATTTAGAAACAATGTGCTAGGATCGTGATAAAACATAAATACAACATCATCTTGAAAAAATTACCCACTTCAAGAAGGTGACAGATCGATTGTTAGAATGTTAATGAACTTGATATTTTTTATAAATGTTTGTAATTTGTTGCTTCAAACTGAAAACGAAACGGTTAAATTTTCTCGGGTTTCACAAAAACTTTTACAAGATGACATTAAATTTGCATTTATTTTTTATCATGAATCTAAAGTTGTCCATTGTTCCCCGTCCAAATCCATGTTTGTTGGAATGCAAGTGATGTCAAATATTGGCCAATCATTCTTCTTTTGAATGTTATCACCCCGTAAATCTTTGACATTGCTGCTGCTTCATCTTCTTAACTGAAAAGCATGCAAAAGTGACATTCCATCCAACTTTTAACTGGGAATGATCATAATAGAGCATGACGTGACATGGCGAAATTAAAATCCTTCTTTTTCACCAACCAAAGGTGATTATTTTAATCTTTACAATTTTCGGCAGATAAATAAATTCATTTGATTCTTTAAGATGAGATTAGTTTGAAATGAAAAGGGCAAATCATCTTTAAGCTCTCTGGAGATTGCGGAAGTTAAGTGTTGGCTGCATTTACGGAAACAAGTTTAATCCGCAAATTAACGCTTTTTACCGTAAAAGGCTTTTTAACCAGCCTCGGCCACGTACATATTTTGCTTGAAAGGGAGAAACAATTGACGCCAATTTTTTGTAACAAATTCCAAGTTGGAGAATTCATTTCATCCCCTAAATTTGAGAGCTTTATGGCTCAAAAGAAAATAGTAAAAGAGAGTATAGATTTTGAACATGTGTATGTGTGAACAATTGGAGCTCTTGACATTCTTTCAAAGTCATTCTTCTTATGTCACGTTCCACAGTGTGGCGAATTGGCCATATCTAGGCTTCTATAAGGAAATGCTACACATATAACGTTTTGTTTTTGCAGTGGGCGTCTTTAGATTTTTTCCCCCTTCTCACAAAAATTCTGCAAATTGTTCGCATCTAATTTCTCCACGAGAATTGATATTTTACTTCACTTCACGCATCACTAAGATCCATGTTGAAATTAAAATAAAAATTATGAAAAATTATGTCCAATCACGAAACATGGCTTTGATCATGGGAACTTTTGTTTTTTGGTGCTGCATGTATCAATTATCACTTAATGATGGCATCAATTGCCAATCTGTAAGGACAATGCAAAAAGATTTACCGCATAAAGCAATTTAGTTTAGTCTGTTTAATAATAATGGAGAAACTTGGAAAAAATGCAAATTTCGTGGCATTGAAATCGCATGCCATATTTGTATCTTACAATTTGTTGTAATAATAATAGAGCAATTATTAAATTGTTTGTATCCAATCACTCAATATTTAAATGCAAAGTGTTGAAAACATTACAATGCATCAACATTCGTTCTTTGAATATGTAAATTTGAAGTGTATCATTTTTAGGTGTAAGAAATGAGATGTAAAAATGCGTTCCCCGACTTCCACTTCCTCTCAACCATTTTATTGCTGAACTTGACTTTTAATATTTTACTTTTTACACGCCAGTGGTTTGAAATAACGCCAAGAATTAAACAAGCTAATAATAATACGAAGCCACTGCATTTTACGAACAAAGGCCTATTCCTCACGTTCGCTCATCCACTTAAAAGTTGCCATAAACATCCCCAACGAGTAATTCTTACCTGCATGTTACACAACCACATAAAGAAGAATAAGTTACGTTAGCTAAGAGCCAACAATGATAGTGATGAGGGAATGGGGCTGAGGGAACCAAACATTGCTTTGCTGCATTTTCCAAGTTTCCGTCTCATTCTTCAGTCTCAGTTTTATCAAAAGGGATATCAAACGTTTGTTGCGTGCTTAGTGAGTGTTTCGAGTTTTTGAATTTCCAGATTTGCCAATTTAGTGACCACAATGAAGTCATTAATTAGATAAAGTATTTTTCATTGTTGATCTGGGATCTCATTTCGGATTTAATTGTAATCCGAGCAAGTGCAATAATTGTGCAAGTGAACAAAGAGTAAATTATGCTCACAGTTATTATGTTTAGTTATTAAGTGATATCACAAATGGATTATTTTTTTCTGGAATAATGAGAGCGTTTGAATAAAGTAAATTAAAAACATTTTATCAATTTATCTGCCTATACAATTAACATGCTCAATTAGTCACTTCAAAAGCTGCATATTATATACTTTCTCCAATAAACCACATTTTCATAACAATTGGGATTATTTAGAATGCTACAATTTCCAACCATGCATTAGAATTACAAATTGCAAGGCTCAAATTGATTGCAACTGTCCATTTAGCTAACACAATGAAATGACTGCATTTAGGGAGAATTGTCAATTTATTAGGAAAGACAAAAGCGTAGAAATTTTTGAGCACTCAAAAGAAAACCACTTAGATTAATTAATTAATGCACCCAGTTTCTGATTTTAATCATTGATTATGAATGAACGAGTGGATTTTAAATGACAACAAAATCAGAACTTACCAAACCACTTTGATTTTAAACAAAAAGACAATTTCTCTCTTCTTCCTTACCTAATTTTAATTGTTTAAGAATTCTGCTCACTGCAAATATTCTCTTTATATTCCACAAAAGTACATTTTACAAAAATTTACGAAACGCAACAATTTCTCTTGCAACAACAACTGACACTTATGGACTATAAAGGATTTATTGTGTTTTAATTTGTCAACTCGTCACATGAATAGTTAATTTTTATTTTACTCGTCGGCATTTTCCTAATTTACTACGTGTAATATCACTCAATTACATGTCTTTATTTTACAATCAAATAAATCTTGGAAATTCACCAAACTTTTTCCATTAAGCAATAAATCTCAGAGTTTGACTTTGATTTCTCATGTCGGCATTTATTCATTGTTATTAGTAAGCGAAGCTATTTATTTTATTTATTTGCATTTGTCAAAATTTCCTCATAAATTTGGGGAGTTGGCCTTATTTTGATATGATGAAAAAATTCCAATTGCTCAATTACACTACTGCAAATTCATGCTTTATTAAAAAGCTATTTGTTGACATAAAATGGATTAAGTGTATCAATCTCAGTGGCAAAGTAAACGACCTTGTTGCAATATTTGCCCAGCCCAATTGTGCATTTATAACAATCCTCAAGTCCTGCTTTTACATATTAAGTCCGCATTGTTTTTTATCTGTTGCTGAATGTTTGACATTTGGATTAAAATTGAGAGACAAAAGGAGCCTAATTAAGATTAACCTTTCATTTGAAATATCCCTAAAGGGATGGGAGTCAGTAATTGACTATTGTTGTTGTTGCCAGATTCTTTTGGTGTTTTGGCACTTGACATTTGATTCCTGGTTGAACTAGAACGACTGTCACTTGGATCCATCCTCTATTACATAAAAAGTCGCTTGATTTCTCAAGTTATTTATTATTAATGACTCCTTTCAACTTCTCTGGGTTAGGCAATGGCATTGAGACCTTTTTATTTTAGACCAAGTTCAAAGGATTCGGAGTCGTAATGCAACAAACAAGTGGCAATTTATTCAACATTGTCAATTTGCTACCATTTAATCCAACACAAATATTTGTTTGCATTCTGTTTGTCATCAATCAGGTTTGACTCTTCCGAACTTAACAACCTTCATCATTTCCGTGTCATGTCAGTGGAAATTGAGTTATCAATAAAATCTTTGCTTAAATGCGGAATTGTACTAACATGTCTTTAAATAGAAAGGTCGTCTATTTTTACAAAACTTTTAATTTATTCCGTGATGAAAACATCCTCAATCAATGATCTTTTTTGTAATAATTGCAAATGGGTTTACACTTAATGAGGGGTAATTATTTGCACACGGTGAATTTGTTGAAAGAGAGGAAGGTGAATCTGTCATCCGTTTAGCATTGGCTGTCATCTCCCTTCAAAATTTCTATTGACAAAGTGCACAGCTTGAATTTTGGTTTTATAACAAACGAAAGTCTGGCCGTGGCGAAATTGTTGTTTGCAGATTAAAAATGCTACAAAAGTAGAGCACTTTGACTCCCGGGGGTAAAGTAAATAAAATTTGATGGGATTTTTAACAAGCATTTTCATAAATATTGCTACGATTTCACAAATTCAACAGCAATTGGACTTTCCTGTATTACTTATTTTTTAAATTTTCTAATCGGTCACGAGAAGCTCGAGGAAATATTTTCAGAAGCAATAGTCAAATTAAAATTTCCTTTTATATACTAAATACAGTTTAAGTCTTAAGAAGAGTTTCATAAGTAGTTTCATTCAGAGTTTCTTGTGAACTACATTTTACTCATTATGTAATGACTAAATGTTGGACGGTGTATTCTTAAATGAACCATTTCCGCCATTAGGGAAAACATTTAATTCATTATTAATTCAATTTAGCCATGCATGTGAAAAAATGTGATGACACAAATGATAGCAAATGTTTAATCTTCCTCTTTAAATCTGTGAGAAATAATTTAAACATATTAAGCCTAAAACTTTAGATTGCATAAATAAATAATAGCTGATAATTACGAGGTTATGTTATGTCATGTTGTGCAGTTATTTTGGTTTGATATGGACTTGTTCGTTTACTCCCTTCACTCCTAGCAAATCATAAATTAGATCAACTCACATAAAAATCATTGCCATTTGGAGATAATGCATCAACTTTCGATTAACATACACTGACACTCGTCCTGACACTGTTGACACTAATTACATTTTACATTTGCTAATTAGAAATGGAAAATAGATGAGACAGTTTGCACACGAATTAATTACACTCGGAATAAATATGTAGAAAGGTGTTGCGTGTTATTCAAGTCATGCAAATTCTAAATTGCACAATTAACAAATTGTCTTTATTTATATTTCAGGGTGAGCCATACACGGGAGCAGGTCGAGCCGTTAAGAAATCTCACTCCATAGTTGGAATCAGTGGGGGCGGTGGAAATGTTTTGGGGAGATTTCTGAAAATTGGAAAATCTCGGAGCGATGTCCACAGCCGGCCCAAAAGTAGGGCCTCGTCAGTTTACAACGGAGATTTGGAGGAAGATTTTCGACTTTCTCCTTCAGTTCTGAATCGCGAGCGTGGGCCAGTGGAAAAAATGGTGCATAAATCCAACTCTCGGAAAGATTTATCGAGATCTCATTCTTGGATTTATGGTTCTGTTAAACTTCCATCCGACCTCCCATTCGGCTACGGCTACAGTCCCTCGGGGAGTGAGGAGAGTGGGGGCAGTGGGGGTGGCTCCCCAAACTATTCTGCTGGTGGTCAGCAGAGCTCTCAGCCCCTCATGCAAATTCCAAGGTGTCAAATGAGTGAATATTATGTGAATTCCGGATGTGAGTGTGGCAGTGGTTTTGATTTTCTCACGGGAGAAGGCTCGGAGGCCAAACTCTGCAAGTCTTGTGCATATCAATGGACAGTAAGTGGGGGAGCAAAAAATGGGAAAAGTAGCCGGAAGTCAGAGTCATTTGCCAAACTTACTTGGAAGAGCTTGAAACAGGCTGTGAAGAAAAGGCCGAGTCTGGACAACATTAAAAAACAAGGTTATGAAGCTCCTTTCAATCACCAAGAACTGAGTCTGATTGCACCAAATCCAAATGGTTTCGATTACAATGGAAATTCTCATCATCATCGAATGAACGGATTCTTTAGTTATTCCACACCTCAAGCATCATTTTCAGCGGATGATCTACAACCAAGTTATTTCTTTCCGGAAAAGAAGCAGAGTGTTGGAAATGTTTATGCAAGTTGTACGGAACTTTTCAGAGGAGACTCTCATGCCACGGCCTCCGTCAGAGTGAGACCCAAACCTTCTCGTCAATCCTGGCAATTTACAAATGGGGGCGAGACTGGACCTGTCCCCAATTATCAGGAAGAAAACGGTAACAATGTGTATCATTCTGAATGGGATTTGAGACAGTGCATTCCATACGATGTTTGGGTTAACACAACATCAAAAGTCAAACCTAGGACAAATTTACCTTCTGCTTCCAGGTCAAAAACTCCGACGACAAGTAGTAGAAATAGTTCACTATCAAAAGCCACCTCTGTCCCATATTTGTCTGAAATTGGGCAAAATGATGATACCCTGGGGCGAGGCTCTTCTACAATTGATTCCTTTAGTTTAAAGAAAAAGTCGTCTAGTTCAAATGCCGTAAATGCGGATAGTGTTAGCATTGGCTCATCAAAGTCATCATCCGTTAAAGTTTTAGAGTCTGTAGAAATTGGTCATTCTGCCAATACCGGGATTATAAAGAGACCAAGCATTTTGTCCGCAGATGCAAATGCTTATCAACTTACAAAAGCTCAAACAAAAAAGTCGACCAACACAACTAAACCTTCGCCATCTAAAACTCCTTCAGTCAAAAATACGAGCATAAATGATGAGGATGTGTTGAGCAGTTCAAGTGATGACTTGAGCGATAACGCCTTGACCTCTGACAGTCACATGAGAATCGGTGGTCAAAAAATTTACATGCCCCCAAATCTCAAGAGGAATCCATCTTCATGTTCAGCCAAAGAAATTGCCAAAGCAAATAACGGAAAATCGAAGCAGAATTTTGTGCCAAGGCATCAAGCGCGTGGTTGGGAGCAACAGGACTCTGATCAACTGTCAATAATGAGAGAGGGTCGTGACGCAAATTTGCACGCGAAAACAGGGATGCTGAACAGAGAAGAAAAGAAAGGGACAAATGCTAGTCTTAACCATCGTAATTATGATAATAATCCACCATCCGAGCCTTCTCCTATATTTCGTGAATCTTTTGCCAATAATTATAATAATTATGACTGCCAAAGTCAAATAATTGATCAAGAAGTTGACTTTGAAGAGTATGAATTTGAGGAGAGTGAAAACTTCCCTTCAAATGAGGTTGTAAATGTTGTAAACCTAAAAGCCAACAGAACTGAGCCACAAAAGACAACAAACGTAAATAAAGTTTCCTCATCATCTTCCTTCACGGAAGCCCCGTCATCAGCTTTAGGAAGTAATTGCAGTGGCAATAAGACGAATGGCAATAGTTCTGGCAAATTTGGTGCATTGAGACGACGGAAGAGTAGAAATGGAAGCAACAACCCTGGCAAATTACTACGTGAAGTCATTTACGAGGAAGAAGTGGAAACTGAGCAAAGTCAAAACTTGACTCAAATAAGTCAACGTTCGGATAAAGAGCACGCCGTTAAAATCGTCGTCTCTCTTAATTCCCCTCCAGCACAAACTCCGTCCAATGATTATGTAAAACCAATTCTAAAAAATCGAGAACGAGTTTATGACACGCCAATCAACAAGATGAACGAAAGTGGGGATGTCAATGAAATCTACTTTGACTCTTCTGCATCCGTCAACTCAACACTCAAAAAGCGAGTGCAGTTTGACTCCAATAAAATAATAGTTTGTGGGGGTGACAGTGGACCGGATTCTGATGACTATGGGATCAATGATGATGAGAAATGTAGAGAGGAAAGTGGAAGTGTTGGTAATTCATCAAGAAAGTTTTTAGCGTTAGGTGATAACGATGATAATTTGAGTCAAAATTCTAATCAATTGAGACAAAAAACGAGATCAAGTTTTGAAGAGGAAGTTTCAAGAAAAGCTGCGTCCTTTGCAGCGTCAAGAAAGAAAAACGAAGAGGAAGCTTTGAAACTGGCAAATTCCAATAATAATAATAATATCAGTGGCAATATTAATGAACAACAAGAAGAAATGACTAAAGAGCAAGTAAAAGTCAACGAACTTAATAATCCGGATTCAACTACTAATTCCAATATGACAAAGAAGAAAAGCAATCTTAAGAAATCAGCATTTTCTCAGGGAAATGGTTCTAGTGCTAGCACTACACAAATTTCCGCAGCCACTCTTCCCAAAAGAAGCACAGCGAATAATAATAATACTAATAATAGTGGTCCTAGACATTTTATCAAGAATTCCAAAGCTTCTTCATCTGGGGTAGCTGCTCAAATAATGAAGGCGAAACGAATGGCAAATGGGAAAAATAGCCCAAACTCAAATGTTACTAACGGTAAGTTTATAATATTTGAGGAAACAATTCAATATTGTTGTATCCTTGCTTTTTATGCACATGAACAAACCGGCTAGAGACGGACAAAAATTGCATAATCTCATAAATTCGGCACTCCAACTTGATTTGAAGAATCAAGAGAGCGTGGAAGTGATAAAAATACCATTTGAAGATGAGACGTTAATGTGTTGGAACGTAAATTTAAAGGATGAAGAATCGTAAACTTTTGACAACTCTGAATTTAAGAGTCTATTCACCTCCGTGATGAGTTTTGCTCGTAAATCCTATGAAAAGAATTACGACTTTTAGGCAACTATATTAAGCAAAACTGTTTAATGATAATAGAGCTACGTTTTGATCGCAGTTTATGTAATCATCCAATAAAATAATTTATCATGTTGTAATTGGCCAGATGCAAAAGTATTTAAAAAGACGAAGAAAAAAACTCGACTAGGGATTTGACTAGATAAATAGACTTCCCATTCGTTAAATGGCTCACAACTTAATTACCTCATCCAACCGCACGACTGATTTTCAAAAATGGGATTACGGTGCTTTTTTAAATAATTCTTGTTACGAGTTGCGTTGTCACTATTCTTCATTTTCCATTCACCAATAAAAGTGAAACTTGATCAGGGAACAACAAATGTTCTAAAGCCCAGCACAAAAGTGATGCAATGCATATTTAAGAAATATTTTTTTACGAGGATTAATGTAACAGTATATTAAAATTATTCAACTGTGACATTCAATTCATTTGATCAAAGTTTGAGATTTGTTTGTCATTTTGTTGCTGCTGGTCCAAGAATTTTGAGGATGAGGATGCCAATCATAAAGTGTGATGTCCCAAGTTGACAGTCCGTGAATTGAACATAGTTTTGGATCTTTTCCTAAAATTTCATCTGATTGATTATGATATCAATTGCAAAAAAAACATTGGCGACAATATATTCCAAATCAATCAAGCATTAACTTGTCAAAGGTGATTAGAGAAAAGAGTTTCCAATTGTTGCATATGCCACCCAGCAAATAAAATAAAAACTTGGGATGGCAAAAAAACTTGTTGACTAGTGCTATCAATTTTTAAAAAGCAAACAAAGCTTACAAAAAATCATGTCGTGCGGCTTATTTCAAAGAGAAAGTAAACTGATCCACATTCAAATTTGCTCAATATTTAAAAAAAAATGAAACATTCTTTTGTATATGTTGCAAAATAGTTTTGGAACAAAATTAAGAGATTTTTGTCGGGAAATATTATTGATTGGAAGAGTCTGAAAAATTGGAAAATAAATTAATACCCTAAAAAAATCATTTAGAGTCATTTAGAGATTTTGTCCATATTTTATTGGTTCTGCTCAATGTGTCAAAATTTAATGATGAATGATTTAAGGGATCCTTTCGTATCAAAACCGTTTAATCAATAAAAAATTCAATTATTATTTGGCGAAGTAGGAAGTGGGAAGAAGACAATTTTTACTGCAACAATCAACTGATTTCACGGTCTTTTCAAATGCGACAGATACAAACGAGAAATTGAAAAGCATATTTTTTACAAATGTTTGTTGTTTTATTCTCATTGTACACATTTACATAAATAAATAGTGACGACTTGTGTAATTTTAAAATGTTGCCATACTTGATTCTGTGCGAGATTGCATATGAAAACGAATCTATTTTTTGAAAAAATAAGCAATTATAACCAATTTTTTACAAATTGTTTGTTTTTACAAACGATGAAGG
Source organism: Proisotoma minuta (assembly GCA_034698145.1). Classification (NCBI taxonomy): domain Eukaryota; kingdom Metazoa; phylum Arthropoda; class Collembola; order Entomobryomorpha; family Isotomidae; genus Proisotoma; species Proisotoma minuta. The sequence continues at coordinate 18,171 of JAQIXN010000623.1, forward strand.
AAAAGGAAATTGAGAGTACGGTAAATGAATATATTTACGAGTTCACTTCCGAACAAATTAGTCAAAAGGTTAGCAGCTTATTTGATGGCAAAAAAAATAAAATTGGATCGTGATGTATTTTAATTTAATAAGGCGTTATCGATAAGCGTTAATTTATGGGATGGCTGACATTTGGCAATAAAATACTGAAGTGCAAGGTGTAAAAATGGAAGGTTATTATTAACTCAATATGACGCAATGAGAACTTCACCGTTCTTTTATTAAAAGCATGTAATTAGGGAACAATGGACGTAAAACAGCACTAATTAAAAATGGTCAATCAACGTACCTTTTAGGAGCTAAAAGTAGTGCATATATTATTTGCCCACAATATAAACAAACAAGACGGCTATGCAACCCATTGACATGCATTCATTAAATTATTTACTAGCCTACTAATAAATAAAGGCTTATTATGTAGGATAATTTTTAAAAATTGCTGGGCTCCGTTACAGGGATTTTTACAGTCGTTGAGATTTTTTACTGTAAATCCCTTCATTGTCTATTTCACACGCATCCTTCCAATGGACACGTTTTGTCTTATTTTTTGCTCCGTCTTTTCTCATGTGCAATTTGCAGCCTCCAAGACATTATTATATTATACAAACCCATTGAACTAGAATAATTCGTTCGCGTAAATAATTTCCACAAAATGGATTTGAGGACCAACAAGGGCGTACTCGATAAATACGCTCTAATCTAATCCTTTAATCTCAGATTTTTGTAGAGATTTATAATTACTAAATTAACCAGAGGCTGTCTCTTATTTTTTTCCATTGGGAATGAGCCATATTTTAGGCCAACAATAATAATTAAGGCAACGGTATATGCAAACTTTTTGTCCATTTTCGTCTTGTTCATCTCCACATACTTAAAATATTAATTGGCATCTTGCATTTAATGAACTCATTCATCCGTTGATTAGCTTTAGTTTTTTTTCATCAAGAATCTTTTTTTATTTAGATGGCTCAAAGGAGGAGGTGATAATAAATCCGAACTCACTTCTATTTAACGACACCACAAGAATTCGACTGAATCAATCGAGGCCATCGCTGAATGAGACTTTTAAATTGAATTTATCTCAAAATGGGCAAGAAGGCAAAGGAGCAAAAGCCAAAGGTGGGCTTCGATTGAAACAATCAAGTTCATTCAGATCTTTGGGCTCTGTGGCGTTGCGACCAAAGGAGCCACCCCCACCCCCGCCCCCCGCAGTAGTAACGTCTTTGAAAAACAATGCCAAACTCGCATCCTCAATTTCAAGTCAACTTGATAAAATTCTAACAAAATCTTTTTCTGCAACTCAAATTTACGGTGGCAGCTTAAATGGAAATCGATTACTCTCCAAATCAGAGATTTCTCTTCCTATGGATTTGCAGACGACGTCCAACGTGGCTGTGAAGAAGGGGAGCACACAAAAAGCTAATGGGAGCACTAATCATCATAATAATAACAGTAATAAAAATTCTGGTTTTGAGGCAAAAACCTCAGGATCAACTTCCACAAGGAAAATAAACGAGACTAATGCAAATAATGGAAGTAAAAGTTTTGCTGAGAGGTGTGAAGCATTGGATAAAATTGTTGGCCAATATAAATCCAATAATAATGTTCACACTTCCTCTAATAACAACAACAACAATAATGCATCCACACCAAATCGAAATGGGAAGAAGGAAATTAAGGGAAATCTTAAAACGAAGCAAAGTCCCAAAACATTAACAAGCAAAATTGAGCCAACAAAGTCACAGATTGAAATTGTAACAAAGGAGAATTCTGTGAGTGAGATTCGGATTTACTCAGACACGAATTCCATTGTTGCTGGCAAAAAGTTGGCTAACAATGATACAGTTATCATGAGTAGTAGTGAAATCCATTATGCCACAACAGAACTGTTCCCAAAGCAGTCAACTTCCGTCGTCCTCATCCTCGATGACAAAAATGCAAAGCCATCGTCATCGTCACCTCTGACCTACAGCACACCAATTGACACATTAGCCACTCAAAGTCTGCCTCAAAATCAACCACCGGAAGATAATGATCAGGATGGAGTGGAAAGCGAGCCTCTTTATGACGATGTAATTGTTCACCAACAACAAGCCAAAGCCACCGCAGGCTCAATTGGACGCAAGTTTTTAAACTCGATTAAGAAGCAGTTGCCACAAAGTGGAGAGACTGTTGAGGACCAGGCTGTTGTCCTTCGTCCGCCCTCATTGCCACCGCCAAATTTGCCATCAAAGAGTGTGCCCGAAGAGCAGCCCAATTACTGCGACATGATCACAAATGACTCTGTTTTAGATGAGGAGGTGGATAATCTGTACAACGACATTTCAGATGCTGGCAACAGACAAGAGAGTAAATCGTTATCTTTTACCAGCAGCATGAAAGGAGCCCTGTTGAATGCAATTAAAAACATGCAGGACTTTGACAAACGTTCGCTTATCTCAAATGTCTCCTCCAACAATTCGGGGGGCAGTCAAAATAGCAGCAGCACGTTGAAACCAGAACCAATGGTCAACAATGACAACTTAATTTATGACGATACGTTGTCCCTTCGTTCAGAAAATCGCTTCAAACTATTTGAGAATTCTTCGAATAAAAGTCTCAAATCTCACTTCCCCCCACCCCCCTCATCCGTTCGTTCAAGTTCCTCAACCATCAAACAGTTGGACAATTTGGTGGAGCAAGATGAGACTAGTTTGAGTGACCAAAGTGAGCCTCTTTATGACGATGTCATTGGCTACTCAAAGACGAAAGGGAACAGTTCTGACAGTGGGGCAGAATCAGAAGACGCAATTCCTCCCCCACTCCCTGCTCAAGGGCCCCCCAAAATTTCCACCGAACTTCCCCTTCTCACATTCCCCCTGTTGCTCAATAGATCCAACAACAATGTTGTCCCTCCCATTGTTGGAGAAGAGAAGGTCATTGGAATATTACTGCCCGCACCCAAGACCACACCCACTCCCCTCACTCCCGCTCAAGATCCATCCAACATAATTAAAACCCGATCCCTGCTAAATGAGCTTAATGAAAAGTTGTCTCAACTGAACAGTTTAAGCCTAAACACGCCTAATGAAGGGAGTTCATCGGACAAGGGACCACTGCCTCCCCTTGACTTCTCCACTTATTCCGCATCATCCTCCAACAAGGCCCCAATTTCTTCAAGCTCCGAATCTTCTGGGGTCGAGGAAGATTACAACTCTGAAAAAAATTATTCCTTTTCAAACAACAGCGAAAAGGGCTCAGGGTCCCGTTCCTCTGCTGAAGAGAATTACAAATTGGCTCAAGTCACAAAATTGGTGACGGAAACGATAACAATGGCTCGTGGAAAGTTTCTTGACTCGATGAAGTCCACCCCCGCAATAATTAATCGAGATGATAGTCCTGAGAGCGGGGATGAGCCAATTTATGAGGAAATTGGTGGCGAATTGTGCAGATCAGCGTCCCCAATTTACGCAGATGCGTTCGATGCCAAAAGTATTTTTGAGGGGGCTTCCAGAAATGAAATACTTTCTTTTCTAGAGTCAATACGTGATCGACTCACTACTTCTGATTCCGTAAGTAACTTATTTATTAGCCATTTAAATTTTAAGAAAGTTTTAACGCCTTTGCATGCAAACTTGATCTACAAATTAACAACAATCTTATCGGTGAAATATCAAATAATTTCTAGAACTCGTCTGGCAGTCAATCATCATCAATAAGCTCAAAAAAGGGACAAGAATTAGATAAAGGCTTTTCCCTAGATGAGAATTCGTCAAATGCACTTTTAGCCGAGTTTTCGTCACAACTCTCAACTCATATTGAGGAGGAAGATGATCAATTGTCACAAAAGAAACTAATTCTTCGAAAGCTATGTCCAGACTGCAACGATGTCCCGGTTGACGCTCAATGTCAACAATCCCCGGGCACTGTCTGTCCCTCCTGCGTCCGAAAACGAAGCGAGAGGAAAGAAATCATCACAGAAATCCATGAAACGGAAATCAAATATGGAAATGATTTGAAAATCATAATGGAAGAGTTTTACAAACCCATTCAAATAGCTGGTCTTTTGCACAAGGAACAACTGGACGCAATTTTCCTCAACGTGTTGGAATTAAGCGAAACAAGTTCAAAGTTGACAGAATTGCTTCAAGTTGAAATTCGTGGGGCAAGTGACGAAGATCTAGTATCAGTCAATGTTGGGAAAATATTTTTGGAGATTGGCGAAAGCATGATGACGCATTTCAATACATACTGCACTCGACAGGTAGTACTAACTACTTTTTTTCATTAATCTTCAATTTGATTGAAAAATCGTGTGAGAATTGCATTTGAAAAAAAATGTAAATGAAACTTGTTGAGAGGTCACGTTCAATGCAAAAGTGCATCTTTCCCAAATAGTTTCACTTTCAGTGCTAATTTAATAAAACTTGAGTGTTGTTGGTGATTACATTTGGAGCATATGACTAAATGTCAATGGCTTCTAATTTTATTGCCATATTCTAATCACGTATTTCAAATATTAGTTTTGTGCTGGGAATTGGGCTTGACCTCATTAAATTGCAGTTTGTGTGGGGACAAGCAACATCAAGTTTCTTTCTCATGTGGTAACAAACATCGTTCGTGATCAATAAAGGATTTTTACCACCTACTTTTTAACAGTTTGGACCAATTAATTGATGTTGTATGGCTTTCAACTCGTGTTGAGATTTCTTATTTGAGATTGTCAGCATTCTTACAAGAATTTAGACTATCACACAAAATATTTTGCTATTGTAGAAAAGAAAGGATGAAATATGATCAGTTCACAAATTCCAACGATGGCAATAAAATAAAATCTTATATTTCATTATTATTTTTTGTGGGTGGTGAATGTGATGTATTCGAATTGATCTCGTTGCAATTGTTTTGTCATTTTTCTCACGAATACGCGATATCCCATCAAGGAAATGGATGACTTTTGATTTCTATATTTCGCAAACAATGATGAAAAATATTGAGAAATTTTGAAATTTCAGGCAAATGCTGGAGCACTTTTGGCACAATTGGAAAAAGAAAAGGAGCTGTTGAGAATATTTCTTCGGGTTTCCCAAATGGAAAATGTAGTTTTGAGACGGATGAATTTGCCAGCATTTTTAATGGTATTTGACAATCCATTAGAGAGCCATTAAACTCCATTCTAATAATAATAAATATATATTTACTAAATGTTATTAACTAGGTGCCAGTTCAGCGTGTGACGCGTTATCCTCTCTTATTGTCCCGACTGCTAAAAGTGACACCAATTGACCATTTCTCTCGAGATGAGTTGCAGTCTGCCCACGAGAAAATTGAGCTACATTTGGAGCACATGAATAAAGTAAGATAATGCTAGAGCTAGACGCCACTCTAAAAATAATTACACTATCTTACATCTCGAATTACTCAAAACAAAGATGGTAAAATAATAATAAAATGTCCCAAATGTTATTAAAAGGCAACTCGTGAAGTGGCTTCAGTCAAACTCTGGAGACGAATCTCAATTATCAACAACGGAAGCTCGACTCCGCTGCCTCGAAGATCTGGAAACGAGTTGGAAGGAGCCTCAGTCAGCATTCGAAAGGTAAACACTTTAGCTTTATTTTGGCACTTAATTGAGAGACTTTGGTGTCAATTGTTTCACATTTGATGCTGTAATCTTTAATTTTGATTCACGTGTGAAATAAGTTGTCGTAGATTGTGAATTTGGTTTGCATGAAGAGCTCTGAGCGAGAAAATTCAAGTTGCGAAATTTTCACAGCATTAAATTAAAAGGGGTAAAATTAATTCCCTGTGGCAAGTCATGACAAATAATTTCACCTTGCTTGCATTTGAATTGCACTTTATCAGACAACTCGATTGTTGCATCTCTCAGTCGATTCATGATACTTTGCTTAATCAATTTGTGCATTGTTGGATTGAATTACAAATTCTAATGCAATCGTCCACCATGCAGCCAAATTATTATTTCCAATTAGCATTCATCTTGAGTTGTAATTGGATACAATAATAATTGTTAATTATATACTCCTCAGATCTCGAACGCTTGATCATCTGAGAGCTTTAATTAGCAATTTCATGAATGAAAACTTTTTAGTAGTAAGCTATTTTTAGAATTGCGATTCATTTTGCGACTTTATTTATCATACGACAAGTGCAAATAAAAACATATCGAGCACAAATTATTTGTAAACACATCCTGCGTTAACTTCCCTATTTAATCAGCCATTTGATAAGGACAGACAACAGTTGACATTTCTATGAAATGAAATTTTGAACTATTGAATTAACAATCCTTTAATAGCCACTTGTACTATTATTTGTGGCTCATATCATAAAATATATAGGACAGCAAATAAACATAGTCATTGCAAATACTTCCTTTTTGTGACAAAAACGAAAGGCATATACAAATCTGTATCAGTAGTCGCAACTTTATTCTTTTTCAATCTTCTGAAATGACGTTACGTTCCGTACTTTTCACTCCTTTTCGAAAGTTTTCAAGCAAGTTTCTGGAGAATGATGAAAACCAAGAAAATATTCCCCCAAACATTGTTGAAAATTCTAACGAAGCATTAGACGTACTATAAATAGCAATCTATATATTCTTTGTTTTTAACCAATTCTTGTTTCTCGACATTTCAGATGTCAATTGATGTTTTGGACTGGGCGGGTCTAACGGACGTCACCTGTGTCCTTGATAACCAACTTGGAGTGTTCCATTTCAATGGGAAGCCCCTTCGAGGAATCTACGCCTGTCTCTTGGTCCGGGGAAAGGTACTTTTTTGGATTAAAGTTCATAGCCAAATTCATAAACAATAAATTGTCTCATTAGGATTTGGAGTCTCTGGCATCCAAAATGGACGCGGACATGTTTTTTCCGCCGGCTGAAGACAACGTGAAAGAAGTCAAGCTAATTCTAGTCAGAGTTAAAAATACGAGATTCTGTCTTCTGAGAGTACGGCTTTGTCTTCTTTCAATAAAAATTGAAAATAATAAACTTATATGTAAATTATCTGTATTTTCAGGAGCCACTGTGTCTCTCAAAATGCATTGTATCTCAAGGCGAAAATGAGTTCCAGGATTTTGTGGAAATTAATGAAATTACATCAAAGAATACATATCACTTGCAGGTAGCTAATTTAAATATACATATTTTCTGAGGAAGTGCTAATTTTTAAATGTTTTAGGGGATGGACAAGCAGGGGACGGCGTCGTGGCTGAAGAACTTGCAGTGCTACTCAATGTGCGTTGGGCAATGGAGACGGAGACGCGGCGCCCTCGCCAATATCATGATGCTCAAACATCTTTAAATTTTAGGGCCTCTCAAAGAAAGTCCACATAAATGAAATTGTTGCTTAAAGTTTAAAAACCTTCTCAGTCTGTCAAATTTAACGAGACTTTTTGACTTATATAACGGTGCCTGCTAGTTTACATTTTATTTTAGGACTCTTTTTGTAAAATTGTAAATGGTCATTTAATAGTTTAGAGATTACTGTATATTTATCACAATGGACTTTTTAACGTGTCATCTTTATTTATTTTTACATTTTATCCAATGCCATAATAATTAATGAATTCAGTCGCTATTAATTATCTCGAGAACATTGAAAAATAAAAATCGCCTTTGAAAAAATACATCAAGGATTTACATGCATCTTCATTTATTTAAAGTTTGATAAAATTAAGCTCAAGCATTCAACGTTCAGTTTCTCATTTTGAGAAGTAATAAAAATGTAATTTGAGATTATCCTTAAATTTTCGCCTTTCAATAAATGGATTTTTATGAAACGTGATCCCATAACTTTTCTACATGCAGTCTAAGCATAAAATTGTCAATCTTTTCAGACTTTTCATGAGTCAGGGACAGTAAAGCAAAAGGTCATCAAAAATTCGTATTCTGTTTCGGCAGAACTTAAGCCGTTTGATAGTAACTTCGGGACCTTGAGCACAGAGACAGAAAATATTGTCTAGATTTTAGCTTATCGTTAGCTTGGATTATTTTAGAGATTCCTGGATAAAATGGACTGGAATGTTCCAGTACTTTTGGCAATAATTTCGATTGGCTTTGCAAATGGGAACTATCTCTCAGACTTTTATGATGAGGTTAGCAAACTTCATTAAATAGGGAAGTTGATTGGTACTTTAATGTTGTTTAAAACTGGAAGAGCGACGAATCTCTGGCGAACACAAATGAGGATAGTTTTGAGAATTTTGACAGCTTTGAATTTAAAGTGGACACTGCTGTAATTTCTCCAAATCCAGGTAGAATCAATTACTTTATTTAAATAGAACTAACTAATTTGACAATGCATAGAAAATATCCGAAAGCCGGAGAGTAACATAACGGATGTTCCCGTTGAATATTATGATTCTGAAACGTTGAGAAATGCGACATCCAGTAATAAAGACCTTTGCAGTGAACAGGAAGAGTTTGTAAAGAAAATATCGGAGAAATACTGCCTTAGGGTAACAAAACAAAACTATATATATCTAGATTTGACTAGTGATTAAATCTTTTACTGATTTCAGGGACCAAAAGGTATGCAAACTGTTATAAAATATATATGTCAAATTTTTAAATACATGTATATATTTGAATGATTGTAAATTACAGGAGATGCTGGACCAAGGGTATGCAAAATTGACAAGCCACAAACTTAACGACATAAGTGCTAAAATAACGTTTTCAATTTAAGGGCCGTGATGGACTCGGACGCCAAGGACAAAAGGGTATTTTGGCGAAATTTCGTTTAAATCAAATTCAATGTTTGACATGTCTGACATTAAATTTTAGGCGACAAAGGAGACTCAATTGTGGGTCCACCAGGTACAAACAAAGTTCCAAATATTCTGCAAATTCTGCAATTTATCATTCTTTTATTAAAATTTTCATCAGGGGTAAAGGGCGACATTGGACCTCAGGTATTAGAATTAGACCGTCTTAATTGGTTTTGCAACTAATTAATTTACTCTGTACTTTAATAGGGAGTTGGAGTCAAAGGTATCAAATAGATGCATAATATTTCGCATACAACCCATACAATTTTATTAAAGGTGACAAAGGAGATTGCAGTTGCAGTGGACAAATGCGTTTTGATAAAAATACAGGTTTTATAAGAATTTTGAGTTTATGTTTTAGTTTTTTGAGCAAACTTTTGAATAACGAATAACATGTTTTACAGGGAAATTAGTGCGGGCAGGAGGAGCAATTATTTACAACAATCTTGGAGAGCTTCAAAAGGTTGGCATTGTCTCAATCCATTAATAAGGATAATCTGTAATATGTTTACAATTTATTTTTAAATGTAATTGAGCATCGGATTTTATTCCCCACTTACATTTTGCTACTTTTTCCCAATTGCGTACTCGTAGCCTTCTTGCAAACGTTTGCTCACTTTGTGACTGGCTTTCCCTGCGACGTCATAGGCGCTTGAGGCCCCCGCCCCAATGCTATTTGCAGCGCTTCCCACCGCCGAGCCCACATTGGACGCCGCGGATGATAACGATTCAAAGAAACTGGCATTGGCCAGACCAACGACCAGCAGAACAATTAGCAACGTTTTGCAAGCCATGATGAAATTGTAAAGTGATAATGATATGAAACAGATTTATTTATACGTAATACTTAATCTAGTTGCAGTCTGAGCCAGTTTTCAAAAATTAGATCATAAATATTTACCTTTGTATATGTAAACAATGAGTAATTTATTTCTTGAGAAGTAATCTATTGATTAGTATATACAAATTAAATATTGTTTTCAGATTGACAGATTTACAAAAGTTGGAGCAATTGCTTATGTGAAGTCTGAAAGAACATTTTTCGGCCGGATTAAATCTGGATGGGCCCCTTTTCTTGTATGCAATATGATATGATGTTGAAAATGTAATAATCAACTGCCCCATTAATTATTCCAATTGTTGAAAGATGGGCGAGCCAATTGGCCTCAAAAATGCCGATGATCGTCAGCAAAGCCTAAACTTTCCTAATCGCCATCGAAAACGGTCATCATCTAAATATTTATCTGCAGTTAAAGTAATTTAGTATATACAATTATCTAATATCTCTGTAAATTGTATAAATATAATAATTAATTAATATAATTAACAACTTGTGCTCAACGTGACAGAAGCACAATTTGAAGCTCGTCTCGCTAAACGAGCCTTGGCCAGGAAACATGAACGGCATTGACTTCATCAACTATCAGTGCCAAAAGGAAGCTTACGAGTCTGGAGTTCCGGGGACATTTCGAGCCTTCCTCTCATCCCCCAAGGGCAAAGGAACGGATTTGATCTCCTTAGTAAAACATCAGGATGATTCAATAGTCAACTTAAAGTCCGAGACTTTGTATCCTACCTGGCGAAGCCTTTTTAGTCGAGGGAGTAAACTTCTTCGGGAAAAGGTCCCTCACTTCATCTACTCCTTCAATGGACAGAATGTGGTGGAAGATGTAGTTGATCATTGGTACACAACTTATGGTCCAACAACTAATTAAAATGTCTAATGTCCCTTATTGCCCCTCAGGAAAGAAAACTTGATATGGCACGGGACATTTGAGACTGGACGTGGATCTTACACTGGCAGTTGCAAAAGTTGGACTTCGAGTAACTCTGACTTCAAAGGTCTAGCCTCCGATTTCCTTTTTCACCACATCCTAAATCAAGAGAAGCAAAGCTGCAATTCAAGTCTCATTGTCCTATGCATCGAAGTCCCTTCGGATTTAATTAGAAAGTTTGTGCTGGACGTGAGGGATCTTGCTCCAAATAGCGTCAAGTCCGTTAAACTTTCTCATGAGGAGCATAAACAAGTTTTAAGAGGATATGATGACGAGTGGTCTGTTGTCACAGACTCAAAATACAGCTCTTTGTTCTGATAAACTAAAGTTGATTTAAAAAGTTAGTTCTTTCATTCAAGATTTGTTTTCTATTGCGAAATATTTGTTTATGCTTTTCATCAAAGTTAATTTTATTGTTGACAACTTGATTATGATTTCTAATAAAATTTGATTTGCTCTCATGTTTCAGTTCCTGGAGGAATAACTTTATTGATTTGCATGCGTGAATAAAATTATGTCATGAAATTTTAATATCACAACAAGCCCAAACTTTAAATTTTGGTTTGTCTTTCTAGTAAAATATTTGAGCATGAATCATGTAAAGAGATGTAAAGGAGATAAAGTGATTTGTGACGTCTTTCATTCAGTTTTCAGCAACAGATAACATTTTATTATGACTTCTATTCAGAGGATGTTTATAGTTTATATGCACTCACTCAAATTCAGACAAATCTTGACAAAAGAGTTTTTGTATAAAAAAATATATCCGAAAAGCGTAAAAACTTAGGTGAGGAGTGAGTGCAATTAAAACTTTAAAGTATTTTGACTCAATTTTTAAATTTTACGAATAATTTTTATTAATACAGAAAATTAAATACACTGTCAAACTCTTATTTAAATTATCACATTTAGATTTAAGTGACGCAAGTTGTAGAACACTGCAAAGATTTATTTGGATACCAGTTTGTAGAGCATGAGAACAATTCTCAGCCTTCAATTTGTCGTGTAAAATCCCGGAGGAATGGCAATGCACTGCAAATGAAGTTGACGTCTGCAAACTTGATAATTATAAAGATATTAATTAAAATTATAAATTAGTCACATTTCGCAATCGTGTCGCTAAATATTCTAGGTAGTCAATAAAATTATTTCCCACAGCCACCCTCCTTTTGCCAATTAAGTCATGCACAGTTCAGGTATTTTTTTAATTTCCAGTCTTTCCTTCTCTACTTCGTTCATCATTAGTTTCCCTGTCCATTTAGTTTCTCGTGAAACTGATTCAGTTTGTTCATAGGATAAAAAGCAATTTACAGTTTTCGTAAATTTGCATTTGGTCCGGTTAAAATTAAAATCAAATATAAGAAAAAATGAATCAAACTCTTCAAAATTCCAAATGGGCACTGAAGCCCTTTTCGTACGAAATAATAGACATGAATTGGACAATGTCTTTAATGGAAAACAACAAAAGGGCAATGGTTTGGATCTCACTCGCCTACGTCCTCCTCACATTTATTGGTCGGGAGTTGATGAAGAATCGGAAGCCATTTGACTTAAGAGGACCTCTGCTAATTTGGAACGCATTGTTGGGACTGTTTTCCACAGTTTGTTTCTTACGGACGTTTCCTGGTCTTTTGTACCTCTTGATGCAGCCGGATGGAGCATATCGATCTGTTTGTGTCGAGTATGAAGCAGTCAATTTAATATTTAAATTAAAATTATGACGTGTTATGTTTTAGTGGGTTTGCTGGAGACGTGGATCATTTTTGGGCTTTTGCTTACACACTCACCAAACCTCTAGAGTAAGCCATATTTTGATTTTGAACAAGTTATATGTACATTTTGACATTCATAATATTGCAGATTTATAGATACGGCTTTTATCATTTTACGGAAAGCTCCACTACTCTTTCTCCACTGGTAATTTTTTTCGGTAAAAAATAATATATTTGCTGAAACATTTTAAAAATCTAAAAAGGTACCATCATGCAACAATGGCAATATTTACTTTTTACGGATTCCCAATAAGGTATGGATACTTTCATCGTGTTTCATCACTCAGATAATATTCATGCTTTCTTCAGTGATCCAGTTTCTCGTTATTGTGGGATCCTTAACTCTGGCGTCCATAGTGTAATGTAAGAGAAATGGCATCCTATGTTTTGTACTAAACATTTTATTCTTTCAAATCTATTAAGGTACACTTACTACGCATTGAAAATGGCTGGATTCCACATCCCACGAAGACTGTCTTCAAAAGTCACAACAATTCAACTTGGACAGTTCCTTTTGACATTTTTGGCCAATGTCTACGCCTATTTTATAATTTTGGGTAAGTGGATGACAATGTTTAAATGTATTTTAAACTCGGTTTGAGTAAGATTTGTGTACAGTTCTGAAACGGCCCTGCGTCCTTTCCAAAACAACGATAGCCTTTCAATTGATCGGAACACTTACGTATGGAGGTCTTTTTGTCAACTATTACTACCAAACTTTTATAAAGAGAAAACCAAAGAAGGCTTAATTAAAATATTTTAAAATCGTTAAATTTGTACATTTTTTTCCTCACCTAAGAAAAATGCTCATTTTAAAATGAGAAACACTTTCCATAAAAGAGCATTCGACCAACCCTAGATTTCATCAGAAATTGAATTAAATACCAAACAATGCAAAGTTTCCGGAAATGTTACGCATTTTTATTTTGTTTTCTGCTGCAGTCAGTGAAAGCAAAGTGAATGCTAATGAATCTCCTCTTTTCCATAATTTAACCCTTTTCCGGAAATGAGATGAGATAATCTAATTTCAGACCCTTTTTTAAATAAAAAAATAATTCAAGAAAATAAAAGTGTAGTGACTACAGAATTTAACATGGCATCATTTTATACACCTACGTAATTAAGCGCTGATTGTCATAAATCAAACAACTTGTTTTAGCAAATATTAATTTAATTTAACAAGACATGAGAAGCTTAAGCTTGGCTATATTGAAAATCAACTCTGTGAGGTGGGGCACAAGTTTTTGGGCATTTTAATTTTGCAGCAGCATGCACGAAGGACGAGAAGCACGATTCTAATAATTTGTAAAATCTCGAGACTTTGTAATGGATTTCCATGTATTAATATTTACTCTTTGATCCTGAGATAAATCCAAATCAAGTTACAAACTTTATGTCGCCATTTCCAAATCGAAATTGCGAATTGAATGAATCACCATTTTAATTTATGATTTCTCCAAAACAATAAATTTATGTAATGGATATATCCATTCGGATTTACGAGCATTTTTTTTTATCTCGACGCCTTTAAACTGTGTGAACTGTTTATTGAAATGGTTTTAAATTACAGATTTAAGCGTCCAACTCGCATCAGAAAACTGACAAACAAAAGCATAACTGTCAATCCTAATGTACGAAACTCTAGCTCAAGACTGATACCATTACATATTTTCCATATAACTTATGCCTTATGGATTTTACTCCGTGGCTCAACTTTTTTTGAGTGATTAATGAGAATTGAGAATTTGGGGATTAGAGAGGTTGAGAAAATTGAGATTGTGATTGTGACTGTGACTGTAGGTCACTAGAATCAGAATACGCGTATTGTAAGCGCATGAGGTTGAGAAAAACCCATATTCTGATTGTGACTGTAGATTTAAATTTT
>JAQIXN010000624.1:0-32412 GCA_034698145.1 Proisotoma minuta
GTTGTTTTTAAATTGTTTAAAATTGGGATTGTATTGAGCGGAGGCAAAATGAGACTATATTGGCGCCAACTCGCGCCGAAACAACATTTAACATAGTTGCAAGTCTCAACTTGCCCCGAGATCGGGCGCACACATTCAAAATGGAAGGACACACTCTAGCCAATTCTATTAAGTGATGAAATGTTATTTTTATATAGTAGCTCTCTGATGTATGATAGCTCAAACAAGGGATCATTTACCAAAAGAATTGTATCACAAAGTATATATATAGTATGTGTACCTTGAAAATTTTTGAGATGATGACGGGCATATTATTTTCACGACCTCCTTTAATCGAAACCCCCAATCCATGAGTCTGCGTTTTTTCAACTCTGACCATTCGCACTTCACTACTCATCCCGTTCCCATTAGGAGCTCTAAAATAAAACAATATAAGAACAATGTAAAATAAGATAATTAATCATACAACAATGTTTTGAGGTGTACATACCCAAATTCATGGCCATTCTGTTGTTCTGGAGGTGTTGGAGTGCCTGAGGCGGAAGAAGTTGTCCCATTGTTGTTTGCAGATGAGTGACCATTGCTATTGTTATTTTCTGGGGTGTCGTATAGGCTGAGGGAAATGTATTGTCCTTCCAAAGAAGCCAGGACACGATGCCAGTTCCCTTTCACAAGAACTTCAAGGGGCCCACACCTTCCTGCCCCAAGAGTGGAATGACCCCCGGACCACCCGCCAGTAGAATTGTTTGATCTCGTGGACTCCATCGTCTCCATTTTCATTTGATTTAATTGAATCCTTTCTTTTCAAGTGTTAATGAACTCTGACATGAAACAATAAGAAAAAATACTTTTATAAAGAGGGATCGTCGAGATCGAAAGAAATTTCATTATCATATAATGAAAACAATATCTTGTTGGAATACTTTCTTTTTTGTATTTACATCAAAGATTTACTGAACCGTTATGGGAATTGTATTACAAAATGGAATAATATCTTCTTGCTTATATGTTGGAACATGAGACCAACTTACCTTTTATTATTTTACTTTCACTTGTTGTTATTCTATTTTTTCCTATCCAACTACTTTCACTTTGCTATATTTTGTCTGAAATGGGTTTTATCCTTTAGCTTTATGTTATCTTTGCGAATTCCTCTCGGTTAAAAGTTATTTACACTTTATCCCTGGGAATTGCAGATAACCGTCTTCGAGTTATCTTTATTTTTATTGCAAATCATAGAACATTAGGTTTTGAGCATAAAACAGCTTTCACTTTTCTCAACGCCTTGTTTTCCTTTCTCATCTTACTTTTTGTTTTGATTATAAAAATGGCTTTAAACCACATATACTGCTCGAGGTTTGATAAATTCACTGGAATTGTGAGTTGTTTTTGTTTGTTTTGATAAGATATATGCTTTTTATGGACGGTTTCGTCACCTTTACATTTTTTTCATATAATTTGTTTTCTTTTAACAGTCTCAGTCACGCTGCTGATGATGAAATTAAATGGTCACGTAAACACCGTGACATGTCAGACAAAATCGCTCCACTTTCACCAAACAAAATTAGCGTGCAGTCAGTTATATGCTAGGCATGTGTTTGCTCTTTCACAACACTTGATTCAGGTTGTTTTTGTAGGAATTAGCTAGCTTTGTACTATATTATGTTCAATCATTCACTTTACACTTCTTTCAATACACGAAGTGAAAGAGATTAGACCAAATGCCAATGAAAGCCAGCAGTAGACATCAACATCATCATCATTAATCATTTCTACAGTCGATGCCGGATACGTTCAAAATTCTCAAACTATATGAAAGGAAATGTCCATTAGTTATTACTGATTAGCAGCACCCATGAGCCAGTTATTTAGTGTGATTATAAATTATTAGCGCTATTCGACTGATGACTATAAAGCTTGAATATTCTTGAATTCTACTTATATTTTGAGCTAGGTGGCAAAATGGATTTACTTTGGCCCAACTTTCTGCATTAAACCTGAAATAAAGGAAGTAAAAGTAATTATGACTAATGAGATGGGATGATAATCAATGAAAGATTGGTTTGTTAGGGTGGAGGCACGCTAAGCCTTTTGGCATTACTCCCTTTTTATCAGGATGCATGGCCTGGTGGATGGAAATATTATTATAATGCTAGTCCACTAATTGTCTTTTATGATAATGGCTAAGATAATGCAATGGCAATGGCTCAAAATTTCTTTTCGGCTGCTGCTCTGCTTTCTTTCTCCTCTTTTATTCCCCATTAGTAATGATTTTCTTTTCTTCTGCTACGTTTCCATTTTAATAAAAAAGATCAAAAGTTGAAAAAGTGGCTTAATTTATAAGGGAAAGTGAGCCTATATAGGCAGCCACCACTAACAATACTTATCCTGTCTCTCTTCCTAACCACTAAGCACTGGAAACCAATATAATGGGAGAAGAACCTCAACTCAAACAGTAATAGGATTGGAGCAATTATTTCCCGAATTTGGGAAATTACTCTGTCAGATTTTGGCTACAGTTCAAATCAAACAAACACTTTTGATACATGTTCTTATATATACCAATATATTATAGGGTTGCATTTCGTCTAATCCATTTCCTTCCCACTGCCACGCTTTGGCACCAACACACCATGTGAATCCATGTACTTGTAAGATGAAATATATATATTTCTTGCCAACAATCATAAATCATGAGTGACTTATACTTATGTTATTTAGCACAAGAAGTGCTCATTTCCTATCCAAATTTAGAAAACAAATCTAATATTCACAAGTCAAAACACTTTCATACTCGAGCGAGACTAAAAGTTTGTTGCGATTTTCATTTTAATGACAGCAAAACAAAATTGACATGGAGAAATCATTCATTCATATAAATTCTTGCTTGTTTTCCTATATTATATGCGAAAATAGTTGAAACCTTACAAGTTTAGTGGTGGAAGGGACTTTGTTATCATATTGTATATATTTATGCCTTGGATTTAGGTAAATTTAGATAAGTTATATCCGTAAACACGTCGCATTTGTTCCAACAACCCATAAATTTACAAACTCCTAAATCTTGCTTTTTGCTCCTTACTCCCAAAAGATGAAAATATTGGAAGACCTTTCTTGATGCCGGCTGGTTTTTATTCCCTCCTAGATTTTGTTTACTTTTAACATGAAATAAAATTTCAGTTGCTACTAAGAAAACTTTCCTTGTGTGCACAAGGGATAAATATAATCATGGTGGAATCTAATATGCAAATTTTCATCTATTTTTTATCCTAAAATTCCAACTCATGAATGAAGATGAAACTGAGTCTACACAACGAGAAAATAGATATTTCTTGTTTAGCTCCTGTTTGAATATGCAACGTGTCACATTTCATTCCACTCCAAAGATTCTTTCCAAATGCACAACAAACTATTATTGTTGCTTCTTCTATGGAGTTGTAAATAATTTCAAAATTTAGATCGAAATTGGAAATAGAAAATCGAGTCATCGACCCAACAGATTTATTTATTATTATTTCTAGCGAATCCTAAAATTTAATGAATCACTAAAATTCCTTTGCTTTGTGGTTGTGGTGTAACATCGAATCGTGTCTGGTGTAGGAAACCAAATTACGACTTTAAAGCAATGAATAATGTAATCACAATGGAATTTTCTCATTTTCTCCCATCATTTATATATGTACGTATGTTCTATGTACCTATCAATCTTGTCTTGCTTTGTTTTACATTCGTGGTTACATGCAACAACTGGAACACATTTAAATAAACCAAAATCGGATGATAGTCTTTTAAGTCGAATAGATTATTGATTGACGTTATGTAACACATTACTTTTGAATTACGCAAGAAACAAAAAATCAATTGGAGTGAAATTTTCAAGTTATTTAAAAACGTTTAGAAAACACTCAAAGTGAAGACGTAAAAGTTTTGACTGTTTGATGTGGTAAAAGCAGGTAAAAGGGAAGCAAATTGATACAGAGTATAACCTGTCCCCTGTCATGTCATGTGCCAGGGCGATGGAAAACCAAAAAATACATTTACGACTTCTCACTTTCCCTCCTCAGAAAAACTTTCTACGCCATTACCTTCCTTGGTGGAATTATCACAACTTCCCCGGCCATATTTCACGTCAAAAAGACCAAAAACTACTTTTGAAAATTTCCCTGAATGAAAATAAATCCATAGGAAATCTCTCAAACCCTTTACATAGCATGTAACCCACCAAAACAGTCTTGTATTGTTGAATAAATTGGCAATTTCGTGTAAAGAAGGGCATTCAAATTGCCACCAGGTACATTGTATATACATATATATTTACATGAGTCGTGAATTGGTTTGGCTTCCTTTCTTTTCTCTTTTTTGATTGGAGAAAGTGGTTCAATAAGAAATCAAAAGTATTACATAAAAAGCAGCCATCAATCCTTCATTTCACTGCCAAAGGAAGCAAACGAATTCAATATCCGTGACAGATGAAGATGGATGGACTTCACCGTATTAAATATCCCACCTACCTTTAAATAACACAAATGGAGAAAGGGAAGAAGAGCACACAAAAATGTTGTGTTTTATTTTTTGGCTCTAAATGCTTTCACCCGAATATAAAACTTTTAAAATGACTGACAGCTTAGACATGGATAAATTCTCCTGTTAAAATTTTCAACATGTCTAGTGGACGGTGAAAGCCACACCCAACCAACATTCTCTAGCTTTTATATGCTTGTTTAGTTATAGCGTAAAAAGTTATAACAAATTGGTATAAAAAAGTAAAGGTGAGCATAGAATTTTTATATTCAATGCAGATCTTTAGAGGATGTTGAGATAAAGGTTGGCAAACGCTGTAAATTGGGAGTTCTTTCTAGTTCAGGAAATGAAAATGGGTGTACATGTAGCATACAACTTTCAGCTCATGCATATACATACGCTCTTTATATTATTGTGTAACAAAACAGAAAATAAAATGCATCTGTCCATTATTCTGTATCCACTCCTACTACTGCTAGTTCTTATAATATTTATTTGCTATTTTATTGACTTTGCATTACTTTGCCCATTTTCCTTCACTGCTTCCACTCCCTACTGAATATTCAAACACCAAAAATGCCAATTCAAAAGAATATATTATTCACTCCTCGTTTGAATGTTTGCACACGCGAATTTTTACTAGCAGCCAATAAAAATGCTAATATTCCGAACGCTTTCATTATCCCTATATAGCCCACTTCCAATAAACATTAGTATGCATTTGTAACTGTTACAAATTTGTTCACACTTTATATTTTCTTTGAGGATTCAGCTCAGCACGTTTTCCTTTTCCATAAATATTTATAAGAATCCTATAACGGTGACATAATAAATCTACACCCAGCATAAATATGGAACAAATAGTTGATTTCTTTCGATATCGTTGCAGAAAATCAAAATTTATTAATGCTGCATATAAATGAAACAACATGTTGTTGTAAGTTTAAGCCGATGCAACGTGCATAAGTCAACATAATCCAAATCATCTCGTAAACCAAAAATTTATTCCCCCATTCAGCATTTATCCACAATCCAATCTCAATTGCCAACAAACTGTGTTTTTATAGCCGAGTGGTGGGTGACAAATAGAGAGCATTTAATTCTATCAAATGAGTGCAAATGTAATCTGACAGATTAATCGTTGTTACCCTAATCAGAGAACCGATTAAATCGTGTACATGCTCATGTTATTTTTCACCCTTTCGTCGTGTCATGTTATACACGTGGTTAACATTTTAAGATGTAGATTAACCTCTCTCATCCATGAAAATGATACAATTATTGTTATTAAAAAAATAAACCATATGTATACCACCAAGAAACGTTGAGTAAAAATTTACGACTGATGATTACATAGGTTGGGTTGTTTATATAAATAAATGTTGTGCACTTTTTGATGAAGATGAACAAGAGCAAGTGCTTAATGTTCTATGAAGGCATAAAAATTCCTCCTTACCTATATGCACGTAGATATTCAAGGAAGAGACAAAAAATGTAATGAGATACACTCGACTTTACTTGACTTTTACTTTACATAATGAATGACTGACAAGCCATTTGAAGATGTATGAGATGAGCTAATTTTAACTTTTGTTAGTTTAAATCATGATTGCAAAATTCGTTGAATTGATACACAAAACATTTATCTTTAAACTTAGTCACTTGACATTTAAATGGAAATGTGTTTGTATGATGACAAACATATGACCTTTATTTTGTTAATTGTAAATTTTCAAACTTACCTTGTTTAGCATTCTCTTTTACACAAATGTTCCAAAAATATGTACTGTTTTTGTGAATAATTGTACAATTTTTGTGATTACATATGAACACACGTTATAAGGCACATTGAAGAATACTCCCACTTGTAGATAAGGCCAAACTTTAATCAAAACAAATACATTGTAACTGCCAGTTCTTTGAATTGGCAAACAAAAATACGCTTAATTGCAATACAAATTTCACATTATTACATTTTGATGAAAATATGAGGGGAAATAAATTCTGTACTACAAATTAGATATACTTTTGTGTCGAGTGTTTTGTACTCTTACATGTTTTAGCCAGCACAAAATAAAGACTAGAAAAAGAGTTTTGTTATATCTTCTCTCTCTCTTAAAATTGTAAAGGGCCGTAACCCATTCATACTAGGCTTTGAAAAAAAACATGCTTAACAAGCTAATCCGGATTTGAAAAGATAAAATCTCATTTTGTAATGTTTGTAAATTGCCAAATCTTTATCAAATTGCTTAATGCATCATCCATCATCAAAAGCTTTTGCTTACGCAGAAAATATTTTCCAATATTTTTCAATTCCATCAGAATTTTATTCTCTGCTTGAGTGAGTAGTAAAAATAAAGACCTCAAGGCAAAATTATTCCCAATGCAGATTCCGAGTAAAATAGACCTCTTCTGTTTTTCTCATATTTTGTTTTCATTCTTTTTATCTGCATTTTCCATTCCCTTCCTTCATACTTTTCATATTTCCGACTGGAAAATAAAATTGGCTTTGTTCTCCGTATTCTTCCATTTTTAATATGCATGCATACAAATATTGATATAGAAATATCCAATATCTATAAGTATTTATTTAGCTATAGCACTTTCCAGCAAGTCAGTTAAACTGTATCCATTGTTGTAAATGTTTTTGTCATTTGTCGGTTCTAAATAAGCTCATTTCCGCTGCACATAATCATTTGGCCTTGTTTTTGCATTTATGATTCTCGATGTTTATACATATATACAGAAAAGGGAAGCTAGAGCATATACTTTTGCTGTGGGAAATGTAGCGCATCTTTCTTATATTCACATTCATTGAGTACGTATCCTTAAATATAGACATTAGTTTGTGCCAATTTCATCCTTCGTTAAACTTGACTCCATTTCCGATAATGGAATGAATGGAGCTCGAGTTTTGCATTTACTGTCTCATTCCCTGCATTGACTGATATCTGACACTCTTACAAAAAGATACAACTTCCAAAGGGTGAATTTTACTTTATCAGGTTAGAAACAATTGGCTTAATTTCTTCCTCTTGACAAAAGGAAGACTTCAATTCAGAGTATTGTGCAAAACATGATAAGAGGGATGCCGGAAATTGTCCCTTTTCAATAGACGAACTACTGCTTTTGTGTTCTCCGATTTGTCTCCTATTCTCATAATTTTCAATGGTGATGACAAAATCAGCTTCTTCAAGGAGTTTAAAACTGATTTGATTTTGAGTGGAACAAAAGAGAAATTACCAAATGCCCCTCTTACTTTCAAGAATAAAGATTTTCATTCATTTACAAATTCTCAGCCAAATTTTCATTTACAAATTCTATTAAAAGAAAGTGTTTAGCTTTATATAACTTTGTTTTTACCTGTGTAAAATGTAAAAAATGAAACGAAAGAGGTTTACATCCATTGAAAGCAATTTTCATTTCCTTTCATAAGCTCAATTTAGATAAAGTGGAGAGAAAACTACTCGAACCCAGAATTCTCAAGTGGGCACTTGAGAATTTGACTTTGTTCCAATCCACTGACTTGACTTGTGGAATGAGAGGACGATGATTGGTAGGTGCCGAAAACAAAGACTTGACTCAAAATCAATCCAATTTAAGTTGCAAAACAATACTTAATTCCTCCTTGTTCAATTAGACAGCGTAAACCAATAATTTACCCTCAACTCAATGGCATTTTCAATTATAGTACTTATTATCGTTTACACATTTACTAGAAACTATAACATTGATATAACAAGTAATAAAATATTCCTTTAACTTATTCCCGAATACATTTAAAGATCAGTCTCGACTGTTCAACGATTTGCAAATTCCAGACTTTTTCCAAGTATGATGCATGTATACAACTTTCATGAGGAGAAATCTCTTGTGTGCCAAATTTGATTATTTTCCCTTTGGTTGCTTCATAAAAGCTAATCTTTTTCGTCCACGTAACTTTGTTTGAAGATAGCTTTATAATGTGAGCCAAGCTGGATTATTCCTGTTGCTCCCTCACTCATACATAGTCTAGGGAATTGCACAACTGTGCAGAAAATTTATTCACATGCAAACCTTATATATTTTGTCTGCGTGTGCTCAAGAGGAATTAGGTTAAGGATGAACACGGATGATGAAAGTCAGGTGAGAAATGGTCAGGTGTTCTGATTTTGATAGCCTTTGTGTTGAGATAATGATACAAAGAAAAGAGATTTATATAATACCCAGTCCCAAGCTATGTTACCGAGTCACAAAAAGATGTCACCAGAAAAGGGAGGGTCAAGGATTTTAATGCCGACATAAATTTCGTTCGTGCCATTAACTGCGATTTTTCTCATTGACCAAAGATATTCTCAAGGGCCATAAACTACAAAGTCAGGTACAGGTTAGAAATATACTTTACACAAACCTTTGTGAAAAACGTGGCAATTCCCTCGTGAAAACTTTCACTTAAGTATAAAACTTAACCACTTCATTTAGGAAATAAAATTAAGACATTAATTTTCATTTTCTTGCTTATTCAGTCCCCGAAACGCTCATTTCTTGCTATCTTCTTAATTCCAACTAATCTCTAAGCTCAGAGAAAAGAAATACTACTGCGTCTTCCAGTCTTCCCTCTCAAGTAATACAATACTATTACATACCCAACTAACCAAGTTAAAACAATTCCCAAAACTAAAAGCATGTTTACGGATATCATCGCCAATGTATTGCGTCCACTAAAAACTTTCACCAAGTAAACTAAATATTTCAGATCGATATGTATTTGTAGTGGATGAAATAATATTTTTTCATCCGGCTTTCAGCAGGACAAAACGTCCACAAGTATTGGAAATATTTTGTGGTCAGCCTCATTCCACTTTCTCTTTATGTAATCCAACATCTAAATCTCCGCGTTGGGGAAAGTCCAGTAGTAGTGGAAAGATGCAGTGGTTACTCCATTCCATGTAAGTAGGCAATCTAAATCCAAAATCCATCTCAACTGAGCTGAACTGAAGCAGATTAATACCCAGGCCAATAATAATGTTTCCTATCCATTAAATTCGCTACATTGCAAGCAAACTATTTCTCTCACTCACTCATCCTACACAAGAAGCAGTTCTCTCCATATAATATCAAATTGCCATTGGGACGAAACCCGATTGGCGATTTTTCCATTGTATTTTTGCTTTGTTCTCTTTTTTGGCCTCTTCTGGGCAACGTCCGTGTAGCCTGTCAATAGCTTTATAGCTCCATCGAGATCTTCAAAAAATTCTACGGATAAAATCCAAAATCTATATAGCTTAGAATCGTTTCATCACAATAATCCCATTCTATACATAGGGTAAATTTTAGATCAAAAGTTTCCGTCCTGTATGTTATTTCATAACAATGGAATCCATAAGCTTGTGTATGCAGGCTCATCTTACAAGAAAAATTTACAATCCATTGTCAATATGGAGCCTTATCTATTTGATGGAAGTTGGATGAAAGTGAGCTCAGAAAAATTGATGGAGTAATAAAATATTGTAATAAAATAAAATTCTTGATGGATGGATAGCGCTTTTACTCCCTGACTCATGTCATCTTTTGTCCTCTCCATTTTATTTTCATTGCACAAAGCATAAAAGGACACGTTCTTGGCTGCAATATAAAATGTCTTTAGCTACAACATGATAATTTTCTGGAATTCCTCAAAAAGTAAATAACTTTGAATCGTTTTATTCTGGTTACATTACACCTACACAAATGCGCACTAATGATGAAGCAGGATTATTATGATGATGGAATGCAAAATGGAAGATGGAATGTAGGTGTTGGTGACAAATAATTTAGCGTCATTTATGATTCATGCAGGTTTTAGAGTGTGGATATAAATTTTCATTTACTATTCTCTCTTTCAGAGTGAAAGCTTATTCACATTTCCTGGCAGACTCCCACTGAACAGCCACATTCACCTCAAGGGACACTTAATCAATTTACTTTCTTCCTTACCCAAATTATTCTTTAAAATCAGCAGGTTGTCTCTGCAGCTGGAATTTTTAAAATCTTTGTGTATGTATTCTTGTATTATACTTTTATTTCTTTTGAACTGAGCATTTATATCGTTCCAACATCATATGGACTTTTGCTCTAATTTTAAATATTTATTTAGAGCTTAGGCATGACTTTTACTAGAAGAAGCCTTGTTAACAATGACGATGGTACTCAACTAAAACAACGAACAAGTCAACGGTTTGGTGAAGACAGAAAGAGAAAATTTTTAGGAACGTGACACTGAGGTTGAAAGAGAGAATTCTTTCCAACAACTTACTATATAGTACTACTTAAATTTAGACAACAAAACTTGTGTGGGTTGAAGTACGTGAACGAATGCGAGGGTTGAATCACGAAACTGATCATTTGCAAATATCAAATAGAGAGACGGCGAATCTTTACCAAATTAAAATCCAACTCAAAGACCAATGTTTGAACAAGACAAACAACTTTTGTTTGTTTCATTTTGTCCAGCGCAGTTAATAAATACATCGTCTGCTGAGTGAAATACTTGGGGGCAGAGGAGACGTGGGGAGATTGATGAGATCATCAAAGAAAGGGAGGCTTCACTTTGTTGAGCATTTGCTTGCTGGTCAAACTGCAAAAGTGTGCAAAGTAAGTACAGGACAATTTTCTAACAACCCCAAAAACTCACTTTCTCCTCCGCTGTATCTCAATACCACAATAAAAGGATGTCCCATCACTTGTTTCTCTTTTTTGTGAACCTTGTGTAGATATCTCAGTTTTTCTCCTCTGCAACTTTTTCTCTTCCAAATTGTACAAAGTAACTCAGTCTCAACACCGTTATTTACGGTTTTTCTGTTCAAGTGTCAAAAACAAAGCTTGGCACTGTGTTACTTGAAGTAGCAACCAACAACATCAACACTTGGCTAACGAACAAACACACGAATCAGCTTAAAACCTGAAACATGAAAATACTTTCACTGCACTGAAGGGTTTAAAATTTTCCAATTCCAAAATACCCCAACTTATATAAATAAATGATTTAAAATTGTATAAAACGAATGTTATTTGTGGCTGTGGCAAGTGAGGAGAAAGGGCGACAAGGCTGAGCTTTCATGTGGTTGTGAGAGAACGAGATAGATTTGTATTTGAAGTTGGACAAAAGGCTGCAAACATTTTGAAGAGAACAAAGGGATGTCCAGCCTATTCATCAACGCGACACTTTTCATCATTCATCTCATCTCCTCATCTCAGATTCCATCTAGCCAGCCATTCATTCTCACCCATTTCTTTGTTGGACATAGAAAACTGTTTGTTCCTCTCTGACCTCTTTATCCTCTCCCCAAAGAAAAGTGGTCGTCTTTCATTTCAGTTTGGAAATAAAATTGGTCAACTTACTCACGTCCCCCTATTATTCTCTTCCACAGCTCGCAGTCACTAAAATAAACTAATGAATCAAATTGAAATTGAAATTGAACAATTGACGTTCCAAAGAAAACTTTAACCGACAAAGGAAATTTTTTGAGAAATTGTATTTCATTATATAGACCCACCCACTCGGCTTGTTGTTTTATTATTAAGCAAAAACCAAATTAAGCTGGGCAAACAATGCTTACCAAGCACTAAAGAATTTACGAATCCCTGTGGACTATTACACCATTGCAGCAAGTCTAATATTGCATAACGATCTGCGCGTAGAATTAGTTTGGCATTTTGTTGTTATCTTTCTTTATCCCATTCCTCATCTGTTTATTTTAGGAATAGAATGATGGGAAAACTATAAATTATACAATGACTATGGACTCTCAAGCCAACACTGTTTTCCCTTGATTTTAAACACGATACACAGCAAAACACGCCACGCTCTATAATTGTCAGAGTTTTGGATTAGCAACAGAGAAAGAGACAAGAGGTTTGAGTTATGTTTTTGGATTCAAGTGGAGGAAAAGCAAACCAAAATAGAAACTCATATAGACATATTTTAAACCAGGTTCAAATCGACATTGTGCCTTATCTTTTCCTTTTTGTAAACATAACTCTATACTTAATAATATAACTTGTTTAATAGCCGGACATGGCTCAAAGATAGAGACCATCATTAAAAAGAGGATAAAACAGCTCCAATTTGTTGGCTACAAGAGAAATGTTATATTCCACGTGCTTTCTCTTTTACTCTCAACGTGTGCTCCCATAAATTATATGACTGACTACCTTTTCCCCTATAATAATAATATGAAATGAAATTATATGAGACAGCAATAAAAGAGGTGAGGAAATAACGGGCTTCATTTGCGGTTTACTTTGTTTCACGGGCTTAGCCCATTAGCTTAGTTATATCCAAATCCGCCCGCAAATATTTCTCGGGCAATATTTCTCCCCTTGTTGTTGCTTCCAACAAGATTTTATTTCCCCAAACTCAATTATCTCTCATCAGATTAATTATTTTAACGACTTCCATTCCCCGAGTTGTATAGGTAAGACATTATTGCAGTGCAACATGAAGTTGAATCACGAACAGCGGAAGTTCATCTCTTTGCTTGCTCTGTATTTTGATGACGGTTGCTCTATTACTCATTTGCTTTCTCATCCCAGTTCCTTTCCCCTCATTGTTAGTTTGCTCAAGGGGCTCTTGTCTAATTAACTGAAACGGAAACCTTATTATTCCAATACATTCACGGAATTTTAATTATTTCCATCATCCATCTGCCCTTTCTGGCTATTCACAATCTTCCATTCATTCCAAATTGGAATTCCCAATCCAAGTATATAGAGTAACAAAAGGAGAAAGGAAACGAAAGAGAGTAGCTTACCTTTAATTTAAAGCTTCCATTCTTTATGCTCTAACTCAATTAGATCTCTCTGATGGACAATGATTAACAAATTAATTTTCAATGTTCTTAATTTCCCCAGTCAACTAAATAACTGATGCAATTCCAATGATGTAATGAATTAACAGTTTGTTTCACATCTGTAACCTCTTCACTTTCCTTTTCTCTGTTTTTCTTTTCAGTTCAATTAGGATTAAGAAGGAGTGGATGTCGGATGCAATTTCAGCTCACTCACAAACAATATATGACCTTTAGCTTTTTCTTCTGACTTTTTTTTATTTTTCGTGTAAAAAGTGGTAAAAGAAAGCTATCTGAGGTCTGTAAGACAAAGAGCGTTGGTGTTTGTTTGGTGGAGAAATTGAGACTCTGGCTTAGCACCGGCGGATGGCTGAGAGTGTAAGTCCTTTCCTGTTGAGAGGAGAAAGCCGACTGGCCCCGAATTTCTCAATCCCTCGAGAGATCAACTTTCTCTCTTTAGTCACCCATCCACTTTACCTCCGTTAGTTACTTACCTTATGCAAACCAACGAAACTCGAAATGTACCAAAATTTACCTTCTACGTATCTCTCTAATCCATACAACTTTCTCCACTTTCTCCATTCCCAAAGATAACACTTTACTTTCTCTTCCCAATGCCGCCGTTCTTTATACTTTTGCAATTTAATCAAGAGTAAATTTTTGGAATACATTTTTTCTGTATTTTCATATCTAGGTCATTGAATATTTTACCATTTGTACCTTTAGAGTTTGTCAAAAGATTCCATAGATTAGATACAGGTTCAAAGTGAGTAGATCTCTCCTAAGAACTAATCTTCTTAATGTGAGCTTGGAAAAGTCAAAAGTAATAATATTACTGACTGAACGACCCAAGAACTTTTTGACATATCCAGAAAATAAGTCACTTTGATGTATATGATTTCCATATTTTCATCAAAATTCAATCTCAAAGTGTCTTTTCAAACTGAAGATCAGAGACGGATGAAATTTCTTATTCTCCTGATATTGATTCGATTGAGGTTTTGCCAAAACTAAATTAAATTTGAAAGTTACAAATACATATCAGCCACCAAATTAAGTTAGATATTAATCTGATGTGATTAAACTTGTGTTCCTTTGTCACAAACAGAATTCAAGTTTTAATCCAACTCTACAACTAATGACATACTCAGCTCTGCTGAATCAGTTAAGCATCTCCAAACTTTAATAATCTCCCTAAAGCGATTTCCTATGTTTTGTTGTTTTGACGTGGTTTGGTGAATAATTGAAGGTGGATTTATAAATTAATCCGAGAGTGACTGACAGATGGAAAGATGGGAGAAATTATAAGTCTTATTTTCAAACAATTGTCTTTATAGTCATTTCAAATAATTTGCGTTGCTGTAAATTACTCTAAATTCTTTGACGGAAATAAGTTGACAATTTCTATGCGAAGCTGGAATTCAATTTTAAGAGCAAAAAAAGAAGGATCATTTTAATCCATCCGAGAAAAGAAACAAAACTTTCTCTTTTGTTTAGAGACAGGCATTTGTATAATTTGCATATTTAACTGAATCGCTTAAGCTCGTAAGAATCTACAAAGTGATTCAATGTTGCTTTTGTGAGTTGATAAATTTGAATTGCAGTCAGCAAGCTAAATATCTCTCATTGATTATGTTTAATCCCTGTCACTTAATCCAATTCATTACTTCAAACTCAGTTTCATGCTCCATCCAATTAATTACTTTCTCTTTCAAATGTTTTTGCATTTGAGCAAACCAACATTCAAATAAACTTACATAGGAACACAACTAAAATAATTTAATATTCTTTCTCCGCAAAGTTTCCACACTTGTAAAATAAACTTTCTCCTTTGTAGTTTGATCAATAAAGTACACTGATTGTTGAGCGGAGATTGAAACTCGAAAGTTGGTGTAAATCAAATTTCATTGTAAAGTTTAGGTAAGAAAAGTATTTAAATCTAAAAAAAAAACTACGAGCACAGTTCAACTTTGATGTTCACTTCAATTCTTTTTACTCTTTCATTGATTCATATTGAAAATTTGAAGCATTTCATGTGAAAAAATAATTGGATTGGCAGTAACTAAAAATTGTACAATTTAATTGTTCAAGGTAGTAGCAGAAGACTTGTTTTACAATGCCACTGATCATTAAGGACTTTACTTGGCACCAAACTCCATCCACTATCTCAATTGTTGTACCAATTGGAGGTCTGAGTGCCCAGAAAACGGATGTTCTCACTTCAAACAACTACATCAGGGTAAGTATGCAGATTCAGACACCATAAATACTTACAACTATCTTTGTGAAGGGTGAATTTGTGACTTTCTCCGTCATCATTTCTTGCCTAGTATAGCATTTTATGTTTCCGTGTAAGAATGTAAAATAGCTTCTTTTCCGGTGTGTCATTTAATGTCCACAGCAGTTTGTTAGCTCTATACAAAAGATAAGAGGAGTGGACATTAGTTGGCCATATAGAGTGAAAAGGGATGATTGGGATGGTTTACTGGAATCAGTCTAGCGTTTAGTAATGATATTCGGTGGTGAAGAGGTAATGTCTCTGTAGAATGCTCAGAAGTGTCCAAACTGAGAGATATCGGATGTCAAAAGTGCTCATCCCACATTTCCGGGCCACTTCCCCCCCAAGCGTCAACGTCAACTCATCCGTCGTTTCTGTATGTACTTGGCTTTTTCCAGCCTTTAGGCGTGTACAATAGTTTTGAGGATTGATCAACTTCCTTACCACTCAACTTGTAAATATTTAGTCAGCTCCATTTTGTATTATTACAACTACGAAATTTCACTTTCATGTGGCTGGGATACACATTTGGAATTTGTTTTGCAAAAATATTTACAAGCAGTAGGTTATGTGATTGGCATTGTATAAATCATAGGCCCATGAGAGTGATTAATTTTAAAATGCATGGGATGAAATGAATTATCTACATATAGTATTGTTGTGGAAGGACTATTTAGCTTGTCATCGTCTACGGCGTGTGTGTGGTGTCAGGGGGCTTCGTTAGTTTATTTGCCTCTATTTGGTTGCGTATTAATTCCAGTTGTTGAGCACTAGAGATTTACGCAAATACGATGCCACGAGATTTAGAGGCTTTACTTTTACTCCTTTCATTCCGCTTTTGTCCACAAACAATTTATTATTCTCTGTCTATGCCAATATAAACTTTATCAAAGGCTGCATGTTACTAGTGGGGAAATAATAAAAGTTGATATTTTACATTTCATTTGAAAAAAAACTTCGATTTTTCCTTCCTTTATGTATGCAGATTTATAAAAGTTTGCAAACGTGTACAAAAACATTCTATTCATTCCGATGAATCAGATTGCTCATTAGGCAAACCGAAATATTTTAATTGGCGAATTTCAACCAAAAAGATCTTTCTCGTTATTTCTGTGAATAAATAAAAAAGAACTCTTTCAAATTGCATAAATGTTCTACTTTATTTTGACTTTAGTTATCAGTTACTTTCCCTTTGCTTTGAATTCTCCCATTTTCATTCTCTCCTTTGCCTTTAGAAGGCATTGACTAATCCTCAACTTATTGCTTCGTTCTCTTTTCATTTTCACCAAAGCGTCCTTTTCAATGATATTGCTTCTATTCATTTCCTTCCACTCTTTCACTCTCTTATTTGCTTCGAGATATTTTATCGCATTCACATTTATTTCCTCAACCTTTTCATTCGACTCTCAAACCATGAGGTTTGGAGAATAATGAACACCTGTTCACTTTTAAACTAAATAACATCCACGTTTTTTATGTAGATTCATTGTCATCCCCATATTTTCGAAGCTTTCCTTTGGGGTCAGGTGGATGACGAGAATGGAAGTTGTACCATTGATCATGAGACTGGATCAGTTTTTCTCAACTTTCCCAAAAGTGGAGAGAACTCGGAGTCTGATCCCAACTGGCCCTTTCTCGAAGCTCAAGGTTTGGACCGAATGCGAAAAAAAGTTATCAGAGATGCGGCTGTAAACACAGTTCATCAAAGACATCAAAAAATTGCACAACATAATGAAAGTAAGGAAATTTTTTTATCTATTGAATATAAATAGATATACTTGGTAAAAAAAACTCATAAATTCAAGTACCATTTTAAATTTTTCCTTCTTTTAACACCTTCCACTTTCTCTCTTGGTCCCCTACATACCTACTTTTAAATAAGAATCACATGAATGGACGAATGAATGACAATGATATATTTATAAAGCATTGCATGGCATCCTTTCGATTCAAACCAAGTTTCATGAGATTTATTCTTCTCCCTTCTTTTTTCTTTATCCTCCAAAGTTTTCTAAGACAAGAAAAATGACACCGTTTAAATGGTAAATGATTCCACTTGTCACTTGTCAAGTATGCTGAGGCTGGTTCCTCTTTAAGTAAAGGTTTAACACTGAAGAAAATCTGTTGAAAATTACAGATTTTTCTTCTTCCTTTTTAGGTCGGCGTTATGAAGATAGACAAATGAGCATTCGTGAGCAGATTCGTTTAGATGAAGAGGAACGTCAGCGTGTGGCTGAAATCAAGAAGGCAGAGGCAGATAAAGCTCTGAAAGATGTTCACAAATGGGCCGATGAAGGGAAGATGCTTCCTGGGGAAACTCATTCTCGCGTTACACCCCCCGTGAAATTAACAGGGCAGAGAATCAAATGCGAACAAATTACAAACAATCCTGGGGGTGGGGCTACTGCAGAGAGAATTTTGCAAAGAAATGGCAGACGTTTGAAAAGTATATATATGCAACGACAATTAAATTATATATGACAGTATCATTTGACAATTAATTGCATTCAGAGGGCAAAGAGACATTGGATGATATCATCAACAGAGGTCCTGTTTCAGTCTCACTTCTGTCATCAGACGAAGATGACAATGACAAGAAAAGTAATATTTGCAAGTTTTTATGGCATTTCTGGAACTAATGGTTATTTTTTTGTGGGCATAGTTAGCGACATTGAAGCCAGACGTTATTTGGAGAAAGCGTGTTCAATGCAGCCTAAAAAATCTTCCCTCATTTGGCCCGAGATGAGTGGGGGCGACGCCGGAGTTGTTGGAGTGCGTGAGTCGCAACGAATCAAAGTTAAATTTACACCAAGAGAATTTACAACCCCAGCCCGAGAGTCCAATACGCATTTGGAAGAAGAGGTAATAAGTAATAAACTTTTACTTTTTTCTTTAAAGATCGCTAACGATAAATCTGCATAAAGTAAAGAGAAAAAACATACAAAGAAAACTGCTTGAGGCAAAGTACATACAACGGAAGCAAAGATACAAACACGGAAATGTAATTTTCGACACAAGTGCATTTGGTGGGTTCAAAGGGAAACAGCATCCAACCAAATAATTCATTTCACAGTTTACTAAAATTATATATTTTACTTTCTTTATATTGGGTTAGAAAGTGTAGTTGTACGACCCCGTAAAAAGTGGAGATGAAATGTCCATGATTTATTAACTGAACTAAACATATTTTCCCTTTCACAAATCATTCCTTTCTATTTGGTTGGAGTAAACTTTCTCTTCCGCTTTGGTTTGTGGAGTGGAACTTTAATTTTCTTTTTATTCATTTTTCCTTGCTCCAAATAACAACTTTGTATAATAAAAAAGAAAAAGAAAAGTTGCAGCTTTAAAATTTAAATCTGTAATTTTTTGGTTTACTGCTTCCAAAAAAGTTTGCAAAATACTAGTTAAAAAAAACTTTTGTTTCAGTGGTTGAAAAAGCAGGCAGAAGCAAGACGATCGTCTGGCTTCAACGAACCTGATTTACGCCCAGAAGAAAAGAATCCTGATTGGTTGCTGAACAAAGCAAGGTATTATTGATAATTAAACAAGTTTATGATATTTTTAATATTGAATGCATGTTTAAATACATATTTTGATATGGCGAAAGCAAAGGTAGAGGAAGGAAAAGGTTTTCTTGGAAAATCAATATTTTCATGTCAGTTGTAATTAACTCATTTTTCATATTTTATTACACTTTCAAAAACAATAGTTTGGCATATATGTAGGCTAGCAATTTTGTTCTTTATAGTTTTGCAAGTTGATACTCTTAAGCTATAAGTAAGTTAAGCATAATGTGTTTTTGTAGATCGTTGATGAAAGCCGATTGTCACTTGGGAGCTGTAAGTGCTCTTTCTCTTGGAATCAAATTGGCCCCAAAAATGCCAGAGTTGTACACTGAACGAGGTGATGCTCATCTCAAAATTGGAAACTTTTTGAAAGCGGTTGAAGATTCGTCACAAGCACTGGAGCTTTTCTCACCAAAAGTGGTCTCAAATGCTAGCGGAAGGTTGAAATGTCATTTGATACGAGCGGATGGATTTCGAGCTTTGAAAATGCATTCAGAAGAATTTGATGAAGTTCAACAAGCTTTGAAAATTAATCCGAATGAAGAGGAATTGAAAAATCGGGCTCAAAATTTGAAATTGGTTCTTGAAAAAGAAGAGAGCTCCGACTCTGATTAATTTAATTTTTTATATATATTTAAAAATTTCAAATGCTTAAGGATAATAATAAAATGTACCGAAAAGACCTTATACAGGTAAATGCCATTATTTAATCATTAAATTAAAATAGGTTGATTGAAGGTACGTCTGCTTCACTGTAATTGGATTTTTTCCAAGGTTTGAAACAAATATTGATATTGAGTCCGTACTGTCCCACACAAACTGTTGGAGAAAACTATCTGAATTTTTTCCTAAAGATGGAAGAAACATCAAAATATAGCCTTAAATTGCATTGTGATTACTATGCGTGTCGTCTGTACGGAAAAATATACCAAAAATGGTTTCGTGTCTGTCGTTATCCTATTGAGTGGGACTTGTCAAAAAGGGTCTTAACTTTCTCCACAAGTTGGAAAGAATATATTTG
The DNA here is from genome assembly GCA_034698145.1 of Proisotoma minuta. Lineage (NCBI taxonomy): Eukaryota > Metazoa > Arthropoda > Collembola > Entomobryomorpha > Isotomidae > Proisotoma > Proisotoma minuta. The sequence goes on from JAQIXN010000624.1 coordinate 20,194, forward strand.
GTACATGATCATTGTGGCACTCTCCTTTGTATATTCTGCTTTAATAAATGCAGTCATCATAATTCACAATGGAATTGAGGGGACCTTAGATGCAAAGGAAGCTCTTGGATTTCTAATTCCAGCAATTGGAAGTGTTTATCTTGCTCTATTATCAATTATTGAAATCTTTGCAGGGTTGCGGCTAACTAATGCATTGAACGGAGCAATGGAGTTGGAGAAAAGAGCAGTACTTTACAACAGCTATTTATGTAAGAATGTAATTTTCATTAATGTTACCGTAATTTTTAACTTGTATATGTAATTTCAGACCAACCTCGAAAAACCAAAAAGTGTGAAATCTTCAGAAACTACATTTTCAATGCAGATCGTTTACTTCAATTATTGATCGTTGTAATTGGATTGCTGCCTCCATTCTTTACGGTCTACCGGCAGATAGTTATAAATCTAAAACATAACCAAACACCAATTTTAATTCTACGAAAAGTTTTTGGCCTTTCAGACTTCTGGATATTCCTTTTACTGATAGTTCTAGCTCTAATCAGATGCACAATTGGATTACTATGTTCCTTTTTAATTGGGAGAATCATGAATGCTACTTTTGTCATATTCATATGCATAATGAGAATATCCGTACGATGTCTGGATATTCTGTATACTTTGCCTGAACCCAAGTCATTGTCGAAATTTCGAAAGAATGTTCATATGTACCGACAAGCAGGCTTCTTATTCCTTTACATGGCAAAATTAGCATCTTTTAGTGTGTTCTTGGTTATGTTTGTTGGTTTTGTGCTTTGTGTGCTTTGTAATTACGGGACAATTCGTTTGACTAACGTTGTACCTTGGCCATTTTTTCTCTTCTTTCCTTGCACTTCCTTAGCAGTGGCAACAATTACTTCATTTACCTTACCCCATGCAGTGTATTCTCATGAGATATCTAACAAAATTTTATGGAAATGGAAACAAAGTTTGATTCCCTTTTCAAATGATTTGAAAGAAAGGAAAGTTTTATTGAGAGAGATAAATGCATCAAAACCTGTAAAATTTTATATGGGAATTATGGATTTGCGTCTGTTCAATCTGACAAGGTCCATCAAAGCAGCATATTATAATTTAATTATGGACAACACAATTAATGCCATACTTTTAGACTATACAGGCAATTAAATCATTAAATTACCTATGCGCAATACTAGCATTTTATTAGATATTTACAAAATTCAAATTCAAAGAATCAATATTCTTGTTCATCAAGTAATTTTCCATTGTTTGGCCGAAATTCAAAACAATCCTTGTACTAAATTTTAAAGTTAATAAAGTTTTCTCCGGTCTAATAAAAAATTTATTGTTTAATCATTTTTATTATCTGCAATAGCAATCATTGAAGGTTGACGTGACCAGCTACATTGTAAAATGGTCAATATTATTTTGACCTTCATTGTTTCCAAAATGGAGCACAAAGCGGAGGAAATTTTGCGCTCTATTTGGAAGGGTGCATCAATTTACTGCAAAATTTACCAGCACGATAGCCTCTTATTGTATCCCATTAGATTGGATCCAATTAATAGACATTTTCTCACAACTTCAAAGTTTTCAGACTACTGGAAACTAATCTTTGTCCTTTTCTATTGTTTCTTTTTCTCATTTCTGGAACATGTCATTGCAAACATGCATTGCATTGCATGTTTCAGATTATTTTTACTGGGTTTAAATCAAATTGGATTTTAAAATGGATTGTTCATGGAATCATCACCGCTGCACTTTCATTTGTACTTGTGGTTTCTCTAGTAGAAATTTTGTTAAGGAAGGAATTGGAGAACTCTTTCAACGAAGGTCTCAAAGTAATGACACAAATTCATGAATGTAAGACAACGAATCTATAAACATTCCGCAATTTTGGTCCATTTATTAATACTTTTTGATTTTGATATTTTAGATTCTTTTCAAGAAAATAAAAGAAAACTCGAATTTATTGCGAGGAAATTAGGTTTAAAATTTAATATCAAACAACGTAAACTAAGAAAAAGAAGTCGACTACACTTTAACAGACTCGATTTACTTTCTCTTTTGATATTTTCCGTTTGCGTTTTTCCTCTAATTATAATGTTTTATACCATACATGTTACAAAGGATGATAATTTTTACAAGTATTTCATTTTTGGTTTAATTGGAATCAATGAGACATTTATCATAAATGTATTAATTTATTCAGTTCGAACGTGGTTTGGATTTTTGGTAGGATTTCATTGTAGTCGCATCCTTACTTCAGTTATCATTTTACTTATTTACGGGGCAAAGTATTACAATTTGGCCTTAGCTGAACTGTTAACAATGGACCTGGGTCCAAGAAGTTACAAAAGATTATTTAGCTTCTATAATCGTTACACGTTAATTACGACGGGTGTTCAGGTCCCTTTAAACCCTGCAGCAGGTGCTATTTTGTTAATGGGATTGGTTTTTGGGGTGACTTGCAATTATGGGACAATCAAGTTCTTTGGAACAATTCCATTGCATTTATATATTTTCTTTCCAATTATTGCTGCAATGGTTCCAATTGTCACTGCTCTTTCTTTACCCTATGCTGTGGAATGTAATGAAGTCACTAAAGAAATTGTGCAAAAATGGTATTCAAACGCTTTGAATTTTAAGAATATGCTAGAAAGGAAGTTGGTGATCAAACAAGTCAAGAGTTTTCGACCTACAACTTTTTATGCAGGTTTTTGGAACACTGAAGAATTTTTCAATGTATTTCCTTTAACAAAAGAAAGAAAATCTGCATTTTATAAAACAATCACAATTTATACTACGACAGTAATAATTGCCTTATAGGAAAAGATCATATGACAATACATGTTTTACATGAAGCAAAAGGAAATCCTATCCTAGAAAATTATTTTCATCTCTTCGTGCTTCTTTGTATTAAAATTTATTTGTCCATTTTAGACAAACGTCCACAAAAAGTACATAACTGTGATACAATCAAGACGAATAATTAATTTAGGATGCACTAATTAAGTTTGCTCTCATTATAATTGTACAAAATTCATGCTCCATTGTCAGTTAGAAACTAAGCCCTTGTCAGTAGCATATACATATATATTTTTTAAATTTCCAAAATCATGGATGGATTTGATTCTATTTTGGAACACGTTGATTCGTTTGGTACTTATCAAAGACTTCTTTTAGCTTTCATACTTCTTCCAGGTATATAGATACTTGCTACAAAATGTGAAATATCAAACAAGTCAGTAGTAATAACATTAATTACTTGTATTTGTTTGAAGGCTTTGTTCCGGTTGGATTTCATGCTTATAATCAAGTACTGTACAATTAAATAACTATACATAATAATAGTTTACAATTTTATGACAAATTGCATTTGATCAATTTCTTTAGTTATTTATGGCAGCAGTTCCCGAACATTATTGCAAAATCCCAATGCTTCAATCAATGAATTTTACAGAAGAGCAAATTAAAAATATCAGGTACTTCACTGTAGATTTTTTTTAAACTCGGTATAAATAATTCTTTATTTTTAAGTATTCCCATTCAAGACTCAATTTCAAACGATTTCGGGTCTTACTCTCGTTGTTTGATGTTTGACATTTCATATGAAAATATACCTGTTAAAAGTGAAATCAATTTTGAGAAATTCTATCAAGCTCTTCCAGAAAGAACTGATGTTGTTCCTTGCAAATATGGATGGCATTATGACCGTACAGTTTATACGTCAACTGTTGTGACAGAAGTGAGAGACAATAAGAAACAATTATGTAAAAATACATTTGTAAATTTAAAAAAAATCTACTTTAAGTGGGATCTTGTTTGTGAAAATGGATTCTTACCTACAATGTCGCTGATCGCTTTAGGTCTTGCTGGAATTGCTGGCACTGGGGTCTTTGGAATTCTCCAAGATTCGATGGGGAGGAAACCATCATTCTTCATCTATTTAGGAATTCAATGTTTATTTGGATGTGGAACTGGACTTGCATCAAATTTTTGGATGTGGTTGGTAATGAGAATTGGCGTGGGTTTGACAGTTCCAGCCCTGATGTCAACACCTTTCGTTTTAGGTAAGTGCTTATATATATTGCAATTGGGTTTAAAATATGCTTCGTTGTTGCATTGTTGTAGCACTCGAAATTGTTGGAGCAGAAAAAAGAAGTTTATGCACAATTCTTTTGAACATTGCATATTCGTTGTGTCTCATGGCGTTACCCGGAGTGGCTTATATATTTAGGGGTTGGAGAAATTTGTCGTTTGCCACAACTGTGCCATTTATGAGCTTCTTTGTTTTTTGGTGGTAAGAAAGCATTTTCCCATTTGCTATGAAAAATTTGCTTTGCAATGAGGTGTGAGCTTGATTGAAACTGCAGAGATTCCAAGATCCATTAACATATAGTAGACCCTTTCAATAAGATAAATGAGCAACTTTCTCGAGTTTATTGTGCCAATGTGTCAGAAGGATAAGATTGTGATTTTGCGGGTTAAGAATTGCAAACGGAACAAATAAACTGACACTTTAAAAATGGGCCACATTTACCTTTCTACTTTTGAAAAGTGGAAATGTCACCTGGACATATTCACACCATCCATTACGGAAACTCAACTAAACAAACTTCACTTTCACTTCCGCTATCCCATCAAAAGGGATATGTTTGCCAATGTTCCGTTTCCCCTTCATCTTTTCAAACAAATCTACATGAAACAAAGATAGAATGTGCTTAGTATCTTGTGTATTTTATATAGGGTAATGCCTGAAAGTCCTCGCTGGCTTTTTGCTCATGGGAAATTATCCGAAACTGAAAAGATTTTGAGGGAAATGGCTAACGTCAATGGACGCATACTGCAATCAGATTTTGGGGAAATTATAGAGGTTAATTTGTAATGTCCTAATGTTGTTCTCGAAAAGATAAAACACCTTTGGCTTTGTATACAGAGAAAGTACAAGGAGTCCAAGGAATCCGAATCAGAGCTTGGGAAGCAACATCCGCAACAAAGATACACTTTGCTAGACTTGTTGAAAGGGAAAGTTTTAAGACGAAACACGCTCATCATTACATTTATATGGTAAACGTGAGTAGAAGGTTTAAATCTTAACTCTTTTATACACTTGCATAGGTTTACCACGATGGGGGTTTATGTTGGTCTGTCATATTATGCACCAGCACTAGGAGGAGATGAATATCTAAATTTCTTCTTGGCTGGATTGGCCGAGATGCCCACATATCTGTTTCTTTATCCCTGTCTAGATTTCTGGGGGAGGAGGTGGACGTTGTTCAGTTCACTCATTTTTGGGGGAGTGGCTTGCGTCTGCACTGTTGTTGTAAAGAATGGTACTCTTCCAAATACTCTCTTTCGTCTGTTAAATAAATATTTTTTTGTAGACGCTTGGATAAGGCTGACTTTATATTGCATTGGGAAATTTGGCATATCGGCTGCATTTGTAGCGATTCAACAAATGGCAGCAGAAATTTATCCAACCGTTGTAAGAGGACTTGGGATAAGCTTTAGCAATGTTATCGGAATGATTGGTCCCGCACTGGTGCCCCTTGTTAACTACACGGTACAATATTGAAATGATAAAAAATATTTTTGTGGGGGGTTTTGAATTGGTTTCTCACTCACAGGGTCAAGATTATCTGTACCTTCCTCTTTTGGTGTTGGGCGTCTTTATGGTGTTTGGAGGATTGACCGCTCTCGCTCTCCCAGAAACTTTGGGCCGCTCTCTTCCTCAAACGCTGGAAGATGCTGAAGAGTTCAAGTTGGACTCTTGTTGCCCAAAGGTCAGAAATAACAGAGTTCGGAAAACTTCTTCTGTAATTGGATCGAGAGGGGTCACAGGGAGGGTCTCAATCTCATCATTGGACAAAAACAGCCCAGCTATTGAAATTGGGGCTGAAGAAACATCATTTATCAAAGTAAAATTTCAAAAAGAAGGGGAAAGTGAAAATAATTAGCTATTATATAACATTGTTATAAAGTTTAAAAATAAAATTTAAAAAAAAAACGTTTTGTTGTAACATGGAAGCCAAGCCATAGCCCAAAGAGCAAATCATTTGACTTTCACTTGAGACTGTAAACCGGCCTCACTCAAAAAGCATCAGATTTATTTCCAACTTGTCTCACTTTCTTTAATTAAGGTTAGTCAAAGGGTCATAATTTTCGTCAGTAACATTTCAATTGTTCATCATTGGGTTTATAGGTCAAGAAATGATTTCTTCTCGTGTCCCTCAACTTCTCAACAAGGGTTCCGGAGGACTTCGAGGCCTCACCTTTGTCCGAAATGCAGGTGGACCTCATGTGGATCATCATCCCAAACTACCCCCATTTCCCCCAGGCCAGAGGCAGATGGAACAGTTGAAGAACTGGTAAAAATTACCCCCAATTCATAAAAAAGGATGCAAATTTAACCATTGATTAATTAGGTCTGGATCATTGGTAGTTTTCGGTGCCACTGCTTTTGCAACCCTCTGCTATTTCACGGATTGGAAAGTAATCAACGAATATATTCCTTTCTACAATGGAAAATTTAAGAAGGAGGAATAAATTTTAGTCATGCCATTATTAGTAAACACGAGTCGTTCAAAATTGTTGTAGAGATGTTGTAAAAAAACTTCAAACTTCTGAAATGTGTGAATAAAATATTAAATTATACATATATAGTCAGTAAACAAAAAATATCTTATTCAATTAATGCAAACCACATAAAAGTTATATTAGTATAGATAGAATATAAAATAATAATCTTGTAGTTTCATGACTAATAATTGTTAGTAAGGAGAGTTTGATAATAAAAATGAGATCAGCGTCATCAAAAGTTCATAATATGTAGGAAGATTATCAGCTCATTTCCGCTTCTACTTTGTCCAACAACCTTTTTGTTTCTTTTCTGAAAAATAATAAGACCAGTGTCAGAAATAATAACCAAACATTTTAATATTTTTTACATTACATTTGTTGATGAACTTGATACAGAGGCTGCACAGCTTTGTTTAATTCTTCACATTTTGCCATTACTTGATACATAACTTTTATGGAAGCGTCTGCTGTGTCGCAAAGCTGAGTCACTCCGTCGCTTGCAGTGAAGACGCAATCAACCGTCATGGAAGACAACTGAAGATGTAAAATTTGGATAAAATTCGAGCACAATAATAAACTTTTCTTTTTTGTTCTGGCAATAATTACCGAATGTAGAATTCCAGTTAAATTTTCAGTCAAAGTGTCAACTGATTGTGCCAATTTCTTTGCCTCAATCTCCATTTCGTTCACAACCACATTAAGGTCTGATGTGCATATCCCTTCGAACTTTTCCCTCTCTTCCGGATGCTGTACCGAGGTCGCTATAAATTGAAGACTTGAAAGCAAATCTCTAATTTGGAATTTGCATGTATACTTACTGCAAGTACTATCACTTTGTTTCTTTGGACTAGATATTTTGGTGACCAGATCTGTGGCGACGTAGGTGACCTGTTGTCCCTCTTGTGACACGACTCCTTCCAGACTGAGGTCACCAACCCAATTTCGAGCACGATTCAAAAGACGTTGAGCCCTTTTCTCCAGATCTCCTCCTCCCCCATCATCCCCTTCGTCATCATTTGGCATGTCTTGATAAGATATCTCATGATAAGAACTTGTCATCTCCTGTCGAACGAAAATCAAATCAAATAATCATAAACAAGTTGAAAATTTCTATCAATTAAACCACCAACTTACCGTCGTATCATCCAAGATTGAAGAGTTTGTTGGGGGACCTTCATGTTGTTGACCCCGGTCCATTGTCCCCCTTTGACAAGGTCAAGAATTGACGATTTTTGTTGAGGCAACGTGAGAGATCGTTTGGTGATGTTCATTCCCGGCGAGTTTTGTGATGATTCAATATTGAACTTGCTTGCAAAAGTCCGGCTTATTTCATTCCATATTTTTGTGTTAGATAACCACACGGTCATAATAAAATAAAGTAAGTAATTTAGTATTTTTTAAACCGATTTTTACATATTTTTACTTTACTTTTTCAGAAATGACGCTTGACATTGACTTGTTTCGGGCGGACAAGGGCGGCGACCCTGACAAGATGCGTGAGAACCAGAAGAAGCGGTTTAAGGACGTGGGTCTTGTAGAAACGGTCATCGCTCAAGACACCGCTTGGCGTCAACTCCGTTTTGTGGCAGATTCTTACAATCGGATGAAAAATGTGCTGAGCAAAGCCATCGGGGAAAGAATGAAGAAAAAGGAAGAGGTTGGAAATGAAGAGATCCCTCAAGGGACCCCTGAACTAGATAAACTAACCCCAGAAATTTTGGCACCCATGACTCTTGGTCAACTCAAAACTCTCAAGTAGGCATTTTAAAAAGTTTACTATATTCCATCATTTATTGTTCTGTAGTAAGATTATAATTTGACTATTGTTTTGCAGGGTAAACTTGGATAAAGCTATGGAAGAGAATTCCAAGTCTCTTGCGGAGAGGATGCACACACGGAATGAGGCGTTGAAAGAAGTTGGAAACATTCTACATCCCTCTGTCCCCGTGGATGACAATGAAGATAACAACCGAGTGGAAAGGACTTGGGGAGATATTGCGAGTCGAAAAAAGTACTCTCATGTTGACCTCATTGTCGTAAGTATACAATCAATTTAGTTTATAGTTATGTGTAAAGTAAATGAAGTTACTCAGGTACTGAATATGACAAAATAAAATTTAATCGTTTTTTTTTCTCTCTAGATGATCGCAGGGGCTGATTTGGAACGAGGTGCAGTGACTGCTGGAGGACGTGGCTATTACTTGACAGGTCCTGCAGTTTTCTTACAGCAAGCATTAATTCAGTTGGCACTACGAATGCTTGGAGATAAGGAATATATTCCACTTTACACTCCTTATTTTATGCGAAAAGAAGTTATGCAAGAGGTAGCACAGTTGTCTCAGTTTGATGAAGAACTTTACAAGGTATGCAACAATACTTGCTTTTGAAATATTTTAAAGAACAATTTCGCTTGTAATAATAAAATTTATTTCAGGTGGTTGGAAAAGGAGCTGATGATAAAAGCACTGATGAAAAATACCTGATTGCAACTTCCGAGCAGCCAATTGCGGCTTACCATCGAGATGAGTGGATTAATGAATCTACTCTTCCATTGAAATATGCAGGTATTTCATCCTGCTTCAGACAAGAAGCTGGATCTCATGGCCGTGATACTCGAGGAATTTTTAGAGTTCATCAATTTGACAAAGTATGTAATGCATATTTCTGCAAACAATTATTTTTATTTATTTTTATATTGTGTATGTAGATTGAGCAGTTCGTCATCACCAGTCCTCTCGATGATGCATCTTGGACCATGCTGGAAGAGATGATTGGAAACGCAGAAGGATTTTGCAAGGCATTGGAACTTCCGTATCAAGTTGTTTGCATAGTCTCAGGTGCACTAAATAATGCTGCTGCTAAAAAGTGGGATTTGGAAGCTTGGTTTCCAAGCTCTGGAACATTTAGGGAACTTGTCTCTGCCTCTAATTGCCTCGATTATCAAGTAGTGATTTCATGCAGTTACATTATTGTTGTAGAGTATTTATATATAGTCTTATTATTAAATGTTTGTTGTGGTTTTTACAGAGTCGTAGACTTCGAATTCGTTATGGTCAAACTAAAACGGAAAACACTAAATACGTTCACATGCTGAACGCAACAATGTGTGCTGTTACTCGAGTAATCTGCTGCCTTATGGAGGTACTTTCAATCAATTTTCGTAAAAAAGACAAAAGATGTGAACTTTTTCGTTTGTAGAACCATCAAACTGAAACTGGAATAAAAATCCCTGTAGCCTTGCAACCCTTTATGCCTGAGAAATACAAGGAATTCATTCCTTTTGTGAAACCAGCTCCAATTGATCAGGAACTAACGAAAAAGCAAAAGAAGCAAACCCCTGCAGGTGTCAAAGGGGATGGAGCATAATTCAACAACATAGCAATTAAAATAAAAATAATTACGTTTCTTGACTATTTGAGATTGATTTGAAATTTTGAAATAAACCAAAATTACAATTTCTAATAAGAAATTTATTACATTTATATGTATTATTATTTTTAAAACAAAATGGGAAAGAATAATTTACATCACAATCAATATGAGGCTTTGGCAGGGGGGGCGATGAGGGTCACTCCATCCCCCCGAACATAAAGCATTGGGATATTTCTTTTTGTCGTCTTGTAAATTTCCTCGTACGTCTCATCGTCAATCTCCACAATTGTGATGGTCTCTTCCACATCTCCAAGCACGAGATTTAAGTGCTGATCAAAAGCCTGTAAAAAATAAACAAATAACGAAATTCAAAAATCTTTTAAACAAATCAAGTGCAATTAAATTTACATGAAGTTTTCCCCTGAGTTCTCGATCATTTTTCATTTTGACGACGACCCTTTCGTCCAAACTAAGGAGGAGGAGGTCCAAGGGCTCTTTTAACTGCGTCTCCGCGTCCCCTCCGGCCTGCCATTAAAAACCATTAATATTCAATACTCTTAAACCATTCCAATCGTTTACCTGGTCCATCTCATCCCCCATAATTAACTAATTAATACCAGTGTCAATAACTGAAAAAGTCGCTTCTATTTCTTCCGTTTCGCGGTCGCAAAACCAATGGCGGACCTCGCAAAAATTGAAGAGGAACTTGGACTGAAGAAAATGAGGCACATAAATCAATTATTTGTTAAAAGTTAGGAACTTGATTGTTTGTTGGGGGTTGACATTTTTGTGGACGTCCCCTGGGGGTTGAATGTGTATTGCTGAGACTGGGAGTTGTGTTTCAGTGAAGCACATGTGTTTGAGGAGAGAGGGTCTCCCCCAGCGGAAATCCCCCACTGACCAACATGCAGAACGATAAATTCCCAAAAATATTCTACGCCTCAATAATCGATTTTAAGGACGATGTGGAAGAGGTAAGGTGGAGGGAGGCCAAATTAGTTGGACAAGTCATAGCATCACTCGTATGAAATGAGACAGGGCGCAAGCCATGACACCCCTGCCCCCTTCAACACAAACATCATCCAAATTGGCCTTTAAATCCCACTTGATCTGTGTTGAGCCTTGAAATTTCCAATTGTTGGTGCAGTGAAAGTGATTCTTGGATTATTTTCTGAAAGTTTGGATATTTCGGTTTCGATTGTTTTTTTTTAGATTGGCTTTTTTCGATTGATTGTTTTGATTCGAAAGTCTAAAACTCGATTTTTTTTTAGAAGACATCTAATTTTTTTTTTTAGTATTTAATGAAATTTGAAAATTGCGTAAATTGCCAATCTGTTAAAATTCCATAAATTCCATTTTATTTTAAAACCTGTCAGGATTAAATCAAGGCTCAGAGCCCCATTAATTACGGTCGAATTGTAAGGCTGTTAATGTTATCGGAACATGTGAGATATTGTTAATCAAATCCAGCCAAGTTTTATTTTATTGACCCAGAGCGTTGGTGCTAAAGTTGGTCTCGTATGCATTTTGTGATCTCGTTACAAACAAATCCAACCAACTCAAACTCTTGTGTTGCCTTCCACTACGCGTACATTGCGCTCAAGAAAAAAATGCCTCTGTTTTTTCCCAACATTTTCCACTCCCTTAATCCCCCCTGCCTCCTTTCCAATTTAAATGGAGTGCAAATGTCTTGGCCAAGTCTGGAACTTTTGATTCAGACCATTTCCGGCCAACCAAATGGATGATTTATTATGTTTTTAATTAAAATAGAGTTGGGCTGGGTTTCATTATCATGTTGAAGATATATGGGCTACAGCAAAGTTTTCTTGCGATGAAAGTACTTCCACAAGAAAAGTTTGGATTGTGCATTCGTTTCACTGTTATGATGCTTTATGAAATTTTTGCAGAAAGGATGTTGCGAAATTTATATTGAATGTTGAGCCTGACAATTTCTTTTGTATGCTTTTCAGAAACTTGACAAAGCTCGTGCAGTTTTACAACGACTAGTTGGCGTGGGTTCGGAAAGAGAGGCTCATGACGCCTTGCAAAATGCTGTTTGCAGAGATAAAAGCACACACGACGACATTTCACTAGGCCTTGTTGCAAATATTTTGACGGATAGTGGATCTGCACAAAAAGTAAAAAAAAAATACTAATGATTAATTTTTACGAAATTTTTAATGATCTTGACTAGGGATGTACATGTCATATTTGTCATGTCAATTTGTCATGTCATAAATGTCAAAATGTCGTATTTGTCAGACATTT
>JAQIXN010000625.1:0-32405 GCA_034698145.1 Proisotoma minuta
TAAATGGTTGTCATTTTCGAACATTTCGATACCAAGATTATCATCCTGTGCCAATAATTGCAAAAGTTATCGGACTTTTAAACCAATTTTGGGGATTTTCATGAGCCATATATTTCTTATGCAACGGGTTAGTTGAGATGTTTCAAAAATATTCAGATTGGGGTCATTGCTTGACGCCAAGATGAGGCTTAAAGTTGAAAAAAGAAATTCAAGATACCTAATGTACACGCGAGTGAAAAATAAACCAATTACACATGCATAATAACAGGGACAGGATATGAGCAAGTATTTTTGAAAGTTGAAGTAGATTTGCCGACAAAGGCGGAACTAACAAATATTTCCTTTTGAAAACCCCGAAAAAGATATTCAATCCGGGAATCTCTCGCCTTTTAACTGGTCTCTAAAGCGTAACTGCGACACCTTCATGGTCAATGAGGATGAGGTTTACAGATTGTATACTTCCGTGATCCCACATCAACATGAACAACACGCTCATTCAATACTCAAAGAGTAACTTTGTGTGTGTACGTTTATTTGACATCTCTAATCACTTGTTAGCCTGGACATTTCCGCTGCTTTCACCAATCATCCGGAACTAATACAAATGCAAATGATTATAGTTAATTTGAGCCACATTTGTTGGCCGGAAATATGCAAAATCTGTCAAAATAAGAAAATTTGGACATTGTAAGTATCATTTTGCCTCAAATTGTAAAGATGAGAGAATGAGACAGATAAAACATTTGTCACGTATTTAAATTGATGATAAATGAATGAAGCAAGATTGGTTCAGATATTTCATCATATACAATTATTGACAATTATTGGTATCACTATATAAGTAGTTAGCAAAAAATTAATTCTCATTAATATTTTCAAAATGCCCAACTACCGTGAATTGGATGAGGAAATACGAGCAAAATTAGTGTCAAAGCAAAATCCCAAAATTTATCCTGAAGCATTTGTGCAATTTGGAGAAGAGAAAGTTATTCTACCAAAATTTTATGCGGAAAGTGCAGAGTTAATTGACAGCTTGGAAGTAAGAGATGATGACGTGTGGATATGTTCCTTTATTAAAGCCGGTATGTTATTCCAATTATTTTTTAACGCAATTTAAAATGTTTTGGCAATATAATATATTAGGGACAACATGGACAAAAGAAATGGCTTGGTTAATTCTCCATGATTTGGATTTTGATGGAGCAATGGCCAACTCTTATATAAGAGTCCCATATCTTGAGTGAGAAAGTTATTAAATTTTCAATTTTGTTTAAAAAAACTTGCATATTAATATATGAACTTTTTTTAAAGATTTGATGCAACTTGGCCTGTGGCAGCAATAACTCAGAAATTAAAAGAAGATGAGGGTAAACCAACAACAATGGAAATAGTGAGAGATGCACCATCACCAAGAACAATACAAACTCACTTAAACTGGTCACTGCTTCCTAAAAAACTTAGAACAAGGACAAAGAGCCCTAAAATTATTTATGGCAAGTCGACTGCATCTAAACTAATCCAAATTATTTTAAGAGCCCTATATATAACTATGCAAGAAATATTTTATAGTGGCAAGGAATCCAAAAGATGTATGCGTCTCTTTTTATCATCATAAAGTATTGATAGAAGGATATCTTGGGACCATTGATGAATTTGTTGATGAATTTATTGGAGACTTGTGTAAGATTGTCTGTAAACTGGCTTATTATTACACATGGCAAAGTATTTTTAAAGACATAATATATTGAAGCATTTTATGGTCCGTTTTGGAGTCATGTTAAAGCGTTTTGGAACCTGAGGAACGAACCTAATGTACTATTCTTAACTTATGAAGAGTTGAAAGCAGATTTGGGTTCAGGGATTGATAAAACTGCAAATTTTTTGGGGAAAACTCTGACCAAAGAAGGAAGAGCCAAGTTATTGGACCATCTTTCATTTGAAAGTATGAAAAATAATCCTCACATAAATCTGGACGAGGTCACAAATATGCTGTCAAATATGCATGGTAGGTTTTGTTAAATAAGTAGGATGAACGACAAGTTGCAAGTAATTATTTTCCTTTTTATAGGTGTTCCTAAAAAGTCCAATTTTATAAGGAAAGGGAAAGTTGGGTCATGGAAAGAGGAATTATCCCCCCAATCCGTCGAAAAGATGGACAAATGGATACAAAAACATAAAATCCCAGGCCTATGGGACGATATATTGTAAAAATGTGTAAAGTTATTTTTAAGCATTTGTCTCTGATAAATATTACACTTTGAATTATCAAAATTATTCAATGTACAATGCCTGATAGCATAATTATTAAGGTTGCATAATAATAAAAGATAATTGATGCATGCTCTTAATCACGTACATATCATATACTTAATATTTATGAATCTGTCAACTTGTTCCTTTGTTGCAAAAACAAAACTTGGCGAAAATGTCATCCCCTTGTCCCACTGTGACTTTATCCAAAGGCGTCCATATGCCTTTGGTTGGTTTAGGCACTTGGTTAGCGGATAATGAACAAGAGCTTGTGGAAATTATAGAGAAAGCACTGGAAAACGGCTATAGACATTTTGACACAGGTTAGAGTCAGTTGATAAATGATTTATAATGGAATGTGATATTTTAAAGACACTAAAATAAAATTACTATATATGCAGCTTACATTTATGGAAATGAAGGAGCTTTGGGGAAAGCATTCAAAAAGTGGATAGATTCAGGGAAAATTCGCAGAGATGAGTTATTCATTGTTACAAAGCTACCAATTTGTGGAATAAAACCAGAAAAAGTTGGTCACTTTATGAGCAAATCGTTAGAATCGTTGCAAGTCGATTATGTGGATCTCTATTTGATCCATGTTCCTTTCGGCCTGGACTCCAAGAGGGATGATGATCTCATTCCAATAAAAGATGGTCGCGTTGTAATTGATCCTTCAACAAATCTAGAAGGAGTTTGGAAGAGCATGGAAATTCTTGTGAAGGAAGGGAAAGCCAAATCAATTGGAGTGTCTAATTTTGATGAAAAACAATTGTCTCGAATCGTGAACATTTCTGAAATATCTCCATCTGTACTTCAAGTCGAAGCTCATGTCTATTTTCAACAAAAACATTTGAGAAAAGCATGTACAGATTTGGGGGTGAGAATGTGTGCTTATTCTCCTCTTGGGTCTGGGGGAAGGACTCAATTTTACAACAGTTTTGGCGTGTAAGTATTTAAAAAATATTTTTTTATAAAAAATGGGTACTAATAAATAAGCCTAAATGTAAATTATTGTTAGAACATTTGAACCAATTGGAATAATGGATGACCCTACGATTGCTAGAATTTCCAAAAAACATGGGAAAACGGGAGCCCAAATTTGTCTTAGGTTTTTAATTCAAGAAGGGATTTGTGTTATCCCCAAAACCACAAATCCTTCAAGACTTTTGGAAAATTTTCATATATTTGATTTCCAATTGGATTCCAAAGATATGAAGGATATCCAAAATTTAGACAAAGAGGATAAAGGGAGAACATGGAACTTTAATTTTCTCCCTGGAATTCAAGCTCATCCAGAATTTCCAAAAGACATGCTATGAATATGAAACATATTGATTATTATGCAACATCAAAACTTACAATGATGAAATAAAGCAGATAATTACTTTTGCTGACGTTATCAATCAATTAAAGCGATACATAAAATTGGTTATAAATATAATTTAGCACCTCCGATTGTGTTACTCAGGTATTAACATCAGGATGGGGCTAATTGAATACACTTTGACAACTTTGTTCTTAGCTCTTTTGGGGCTTTGGTACTTTATGACATCAAAACCAAAAAACTTTCCCCCTGGTAAGTGCCAAGTACATCACTTTATAGTAATTGCAATGATCTTATTTAATGTAAATTATTGCATCCAAGGACCTTTACGATTACCCATTGTTGGGGGATTGTTATATTTTGGAAATCCACCACATTTAGGACTACGTAAATTGATAAAGAAATATGGCAAAATTTTTGGAATATTTTGTGGAAATTATCCGTAAGCCGTATTAAAAAATAATAAATTCCACTGCAGCCGTAATTTGAAACTTTTTTTTGTAATTTATCAAGTGCCGTGGTCTTGAGCGATCTCGAGTTAATCAAGGATGCATTTCGAGATGACAGATTTTCTGCTCGTCCTCCACTTCGACCTTTTCTTGAACGAAGTTGGGGAGAACACAAAGGTCTCATTTTTGGTTCGGGTCAAGAGTGGGTCAATCAGAGGAAATTTGCCTTAAACACTTTCAAGTCTCTTGGATTCGGAACAAGCCGCATGGAAAAATCAGTGTTGGATGAAGTTCTAGAACTTAACAAACTATTGAGGTGTTATATTCATACTAATATGTATTCAAAAGTTGTTTTAAAATATAGTTGTTTTCATGCAGGAAGGAAGTTGGCAAACCAATTTCTGTAAATCAGCACTTTCACGTTGCTATAATTAATACTCTTTGGCATGTAGTGGCCGGTTCAAGATTTAACTATGATGACCCCGAACTCCATCAACTAATTGAAATGACGGGTCATGTTGTGCGCTTCCGGTCTCTTGACTCAAATAGTTTTATGCCAATGATATTGTTTTTCATGCCTTGGCTAACAAGATTCATGCCATATTACTCTGGCTGGGATAATTTTATCTCAAGCTTTAAAGCCATTTTCCCAGTACTTCAGAGATACATTGAAGAGCATAAAAAGAACTTTAATCCAGAAGATCCAAAAGATCTTATTGATTTGTATCTGCAAAAGATTCAACAGACAAAAGATGAAGAAGAATCTAGTTTTTATAAAGAAAACGGGGAGAAATCATTGCTTGTAGTTCTTTTGGATATTTTTGTTGCAGGTTTATTTTCAATTTTGATATTTATATTCTATAAATCAATAATTTGTTAAAACTTAGGTGGTGAAACTGCAAGTTCCAATCTAACTTGGGGAATTTTGTTCTTGGCAAGTTATCCTGAAGTTCAAGAAAAAGTTCACAAAGAAATTGATTTGATTGTTGGGAAAAATAGATTGCCATCCGTGAGCGATAGAAAAAAGTAACAGTTGTATTAACTATAAAAAATTGATAATAACTATTGACGCAATGATACAGGATGCCATATTTAGAAGGAGTGATAAATGAAGTATTGAGAATGGTCACAATTGGGGCTCTTTCCATATTTCATTCAACATCGGAATATATTCCAAATTTTCATGGATATTCCTTTCCGAAAGATTGCATTGTCTTTGGAAATTTATGGGAGGTCCACCATGACCGAAAGCTTTGGGGAGATGATGTCGAAATATTCCGGCCAGAGAGATTTCTGAATGATCCTAATTTAAAAGTCTATGTATTTTCAACGGGAGGTCGAGTTTGTCCTGGCAAATCATTGGCAATGGATGAGCTTTTCTTGTTTACTTGCGGACTACTCCAAACATTCCAAATTAGTTTGGATCCAAATTCCCCACCCCCTTGCTTAGACCCCATGAAAGCTGCAGTTCTGCGTTCACACGCTTCAAAAATCATTCTTCAGCATAGAAGTTAAATCAATTTTAATTCAGAGCTTGAATAGAATAATAAATGAAATTGCCAGAAATGACGATAATTTAATGTTGATCTAGTTCGTATGCAAATTTTCTTCCGCTGCTCATTTGTTTTTTCGCAAACTCAATTGCATCTTTTGAAAAAGTTCCAGATTTTACAATTAAAGTGTCCAGGTTTCTTTGTTGGGATAATATTTTTAAAGATTGGTCATCCATCTGAAAATGTAATGTTCAGAAAAATAAGAAATATTTTCGTGCATTTTTATATTTCGATGGTTTAATTTACATACCTGAGGAAATGATAAAACTAAATCTTGGACCCACTTGCACATCGCAACTCCTTGAATAACTCCAAAGTTTGTAACTCGAGGTGAAGCCAATTCCAAAGTTTCTAAATCTATATTTCCAAAGTCATGTTAAATTTAACAATTATTACATGCATTTAATTTTGTATACATACTCGATAAATTAAGTAAGGATGGGAATTCTCTCAATCTAACTCCGCAACACGGTTCTGTCCTATTTCTGACAAGTTCTTGTATCTCTTGACCTATTCCTGTCAGTCCCACATCCGTAAAAAATCCTTCTGTGGCTCTCAGTGATTTTAGCCTTGGATAACTAAAAACAACGCATCTCAAGAGGACATCATCAAGAAATGACATTTGAATACGAGTCAAATTAGGGAAAAGAGTAATTAAATTATGGACATTTTGGGAAGCATAGTACACTGTATTTATCTCGATCTCTTTCAGTCGATTTAAAACAACATTGGAACTTTCCGGGAATAAACTGACAGGGACCGTGTTGAAAACGTAGGAAATTGTTTTGTTCAAATCCAAATCAATGTCTGTGTAACGATAGAGCATGTTGACTGCTTGCACAGAATCATTCGCATTTACATCATTCCCTGCACCAAATCCAATTCCAAAACTAGATCTTCTTCGGTATCTCGTTCTATTGTCAATTCCAAGAACTTCCGAACCCGTCCCTTGGATTGATAAATACTTTAATTTTAACAGATTTTCCAACAATGGAATTTTTCTGGCACAATTACGATACGTTAATTTCAGTTTTTGTAAACTTTTGGATAGACTTTGTAATAGAGAATTGACTTTAATTGCACAAACGGTAGAGTCTAATGGGAGATGAAGAATTTTTAATGGTAACTTTGCATTTAACAAGAGATCAATTTCATCATTCTTCAAATCCACGTTGATATCAAGGGAATTTAGTATCCGTTCTTTAAAAATGTGGGTTACAGAACGAATTAACAATTTGGAAAATATTGTGGTATGAGGATCTGGAATCTTATTTTTAAAGCATGTTATCTCTTCTAGATTTGGAGCAATTTCTTGTATTTCTGATAGAAAATCCACATTAGCTAAATTTTGTAGATATTCGTCTTTCAAATTTAAATGCAGAGAACGTAAATTGGATAAATTAATTGGTAACGTTTTAGTTTTTTGGAGATTATGGTGAAGATTTTTTGGCAAGATAAAATTTCCGGATAACGTAAGTTCTTCAAGGTATGGTACTGATATAAAGAGATCATAAAGTTGTTTCAGGGTCCAAGGCCCATTTCTTATATCCAGAAATTTGATCAATACACTCCAATTAGATTTTAGATATTGTAGTGTCTGTTGTATTAAAGGTATGAATTCCGGACTAAGATTTTCACTAATTATCACATAATTCCTTTTCATATTGTATGTATTTTTTGACTCATTTTTAAGTAGCACTGCTGGATTAAAATTTGGCTCACATTCACATTCGTATTTTTCAGGAAGTGACAAAGTTATGGGATATTTCTTAAAAGTAAAGATTCGATTGGTTTCTTCCTCCCAAAGCTTGCAAACAAGACGACATTTCCTTATCGTTTTTCCATCACAATGTTTCAAAATTTTATTGGCAATCTAAAGAGAGATATATTTCACAAATATATTTTATAATTGACTTTATCATGATAGAGATAAACCAAATCTATTACCAATGGAATGAGAATGGGATTTGTCCGATTTGTCTCAATTTGCCTCATTTTGAAATATTCCATTTTATTTAGTTCCATTTCCAAAGCTAAATTAAAATTGTGATTCTCTGCTGCTGCATGATGAAATACTGAATTTGCTAAATCCAGTTTCCAGCTTCTTGCACTCAAGTTAATGAAGATCTGTGAGAATGTTTTTTGTTACCTGACGCACATATAAAATATTATTTTTTGTCCAGGGATTGTGCTTAAAAAGACGCAATAGTAATTATCTTTAATAACAAGCAAACGCAAAAATCTTCCTCCTCCTTCCGTCCTTCATAGTTTTTGAGAAAAAGAGCCTTGCTTGTATTTTGTTATTGCATTGTTAGGCTGCTGTCAATTAAACTAAACAATTGTACTACCTCTGCTCAGTGTTTGTGAGAGAAAAAGATGATTACTGCATGAATGACTTCTCTCAAGTTCAAGACTAGCATATGAAAAATCAAGTTCAACGAGTTCTATATATGTACAAATCTCTTATTTATTGATTTAATAACAATTGAGTCGTTATCCTAATATTCGTTTCCTTCCGCAATCTTCATATCCTTCCGTTTTTGTATAAGGACAATGTTAAAGTAGTACATAAAAATGTTAGTATAAGAAAAACAGGAAATGTGAGACGATGAACATTTGGGGATATATGAGATTATGGATTAATTTAGTTCTTTGTTCTCAACGGCCAAACTAACTCTTTTGATGAGTTCTTGATCCTAAAATTGAAAAGTATAGAATTATTAATTGAAATTACTTCAATCGACTTTTCCTATATTAGATATTTGGCTTACATTAACAGTGCCGAGATTGGCGACACCATTTTTCAAGTCTCGGCCGTAAGGGCCATATGGACGTGGCCCATAAGGTCCGTAAGGATAAGGTCCAGGTCCGTAGTAGCCCATGTCAGAGTACCAGAAGACGAAATAAATTACAAAATACGCCACCAACAAATATCCGACAATGTACAAGATAGGAGTGTCAAACAGGAAAATTTGTCTCCCTTCTTCTGCCAATACCTACATAAACAAAGAAAACAAATATTTTTTATAAAATTAATTACAATTAGAAAATTTAAATTAATGCCTCTTTGCTTTCTCCAGTAGCAAGGTCAAACATTTTGACAGCGTTTTCTAAAAATGAATGTACTAAAATATGAGAGCAGGTTTCACTCCAGGTACTCTGAGAGACTGATGATGAAAGATGATGATTATGACAAACAAACCTTTTCAAATCCTCTTTTGACAGCTAAGGGTCAAGGGATCTCTTCAAGTGCTATGCCCTTTAGTGAGCTTCCAATGCTTAATAATAGATGCTTTTTCAACAACGACGAGACAAATATTTTATGTGATGCAGTTTATTTATTGATTCAAAGAAATGTAAATGTGTAATTTTGATTTCAGTTGTACAAATCAAGTGCGTTGGCAATCCGTGCGACAAGTCCCAAATCTTCTTCCGCCTATCAAAAATGTAATTAATTATTTGTATGGGAAATTGGGTTTTAAAAATATTTTCTCACGTTTCCGGCTCCACTAAGAGCTCTTCGTTTTCGATAATCGTAAGGGTACAAAGGACGATAGGGCCTCGTGTGAAACATCTTTAAAAAAGAAATAAAATATGCAATTTCAGTACCATAAATACAAATAAATAGATAAAAAATATTATTTTTTACCGCAGGCAACACGTAAACAAAGACGAAAAACACAACAAAATAGGCGACGAGCAGCCATCCAATGGCGTAAAGGAGTGGATACTCGTAGAAAATGTCTCGCCCTTCTTCCTTCATCAATTCCTAATTATTAAGATAAACATAACATAATTGCAAAATATCTGGTGAAAGTTCAAGAAATAATTTATAACAGTACCTGCGGGTTATTCATCTCGATATTTTGTTGGATTTCCGAAACACTGCTCAAAAGATTTTGTTTTGTCTATAAATAACAAAGTTGAACTAAATGAATTTTGTTAAAAAAGATGCAGGTTCTTCTGGATTTGGGATTTCCAATGTTTTGGGTTTCAAATACACCAAATGCAGGGCAGGTAACATTGTCCAGGTACATTGATCTTTTTCCAAGACTTGGGTACTTTTCAAGGCCATCTTTACCTAAGGGCTCTTTACTCGCTTTACTTTTTTGTAAAAATGTTAGGGAAGGCTATTGAGCACTTTTGTCAATTGCATCATGGAAAATATGTGAGATCCTTTCAGAGCCTTGACCCTGCCCAAAATTTTCCTCTTCCTTGTTAATATTATTAGTTGTTCAAAAAAATACAGATACAAACTTTTCTATTTTATTAGCTCATTTATCTAATTCCAATGATCAATAAATAAATTACTACTCTGTGCACCAAGTAGCATCTTCGTTGTTTGTAATGTATCGAATCCATTGTTCGACCTCTGAAAAAATCATAAAACAATAAGTTTATAAAATACAAAAGAGAAAGTTGGTTAGTTAATTATGAGACCGTTAATTCTGAGGTAGACTCCTGGGGAGTTTTTAGCTGCACAACTTTCACCCCATGACACGGCCCCGATAAGTTCCCACAGTTGAGTCTTCTTCTCACTTATCAAAGGACCCCCTGAACCATTCAAATTTTCCCTTAACACAGATTTTCACATTTTACATACGTTTTATCAAAATTAATACCGCTATCCCCTTTGCATGAATCTTTCCCAGCTTCTTTGTACCCAGCACACATCATTCTTTGAGTAAAACGGTCTTCAAACAGACCCTAAATTTGCTTTTACAGTTTTACATGCTGATGAAAAATTGACGACTAAATAAACTAACCTTGCACTCTGAGTATGGGAAAACTTTCACATCCAATTTTTGCAGAGTTCCCATTGTTGCCGTTGCGTCACTGGAATTAAGCCCCCATCCTGCGACTGAAATACAATAAAATGGTCATTATCATTAATATGTTAACTTGTTTGTGGCTTCTCAAAAGATTCTTAAATTAATTGATTTGGGATGATAAAGAAATTCATAAATAAGGAGAAGGACATAAAAGAAACTAACCTGTCGCAGTTTTCCCTTCATGTTTGTTTTGATAAGTACCAGTATCAGGGAAGCAAATGGGAGTTGTTATATCGTTATGTTTCTGGAAATCAATTGGGGAATCCAGCTTGATGAGGGCAACGTCAAAGTCATTGGTTCTAAAGTAGTAATAATAAAATAGAGAAAGATTTGTAGAGTTGCATTTTTTTAGGGGAGAAAGCGAAAGCTGGTACTTACTGTCGCACGTATAGGGGATGAATAAAATATTTCTCCACACTGTATCGCAGAGTTTTCTGTTTAGCATCCACAGCTTTCACAGCATCAAAATCTGAGGCAGTGTCCCCTCCCTGACCACTCGCAACTTTACTTGAAGTCAAATCCATAAAATGACCTCCAATCAAAACGTTGATGTTGTCTGTAATTCAAGGAGACAACAAGACAAGGAATGATTTAAATTACCATTTTAAAACCATTTTAAAATTCCATACCCTTTTTCATATAAGGACCCTTAAAACAATCTAAAATTATTAAAAATTTTAGTACATAGCCATTTATTAATAAAATTAATCAATGCACTACTCACGGGCAGCCGTCAGGATGAACTTGTCTAATAATAAAGCATTATGATGCAATCATTTTATAAATTTTCGACATCATAATTAAATATTACCATTTATGACTGTGGAACCACAGAAGGGCTTCCTTGTTTTGGCCGTCACTAGTCCTGCAATCCAGGGGAACTCTCCCTTTTTAGCGTCCTCACCCCCCACAATCCTGTCTCCATTTGGCTTTCTTCCACAATCTAGTGAAAGTCATATGAAAAATGTGATCAGTGATGTCTTACGCATAAACTTACTGCATGCATCGTTAACCGTGGCTTGGAATCCTACTGGAAGTGCCTTTCCGACTCCTACCATTCGAAACAATTATTAACTCTATCGCAATCATTTTGGGAAAATGTAATTATTTACCTTGATCTGAACAAGTTATGGTACATTTTAATTGCCTCTTGTTTGTTTTTTCTCCCGACTTGTAAGTTATGTACAAATCTCTGAGTTTTTGAGTAGGAGAAATTCCCATTGGGGCACTTTCTCCACAGAATTTGTCATATCCTCCAACTCCATCAGTGACTTCGAGATATTCATCTTTGCATTTGTCTTCTTTGCCAGTTCCAGTGTCAGGGGCCAATTTAAACTTTTTGCATGTCAAAACTGGATTACAATTGTCTGCTCCCTAATTTATAAAAACTTTTACAATTACATTTGAATTGTTTTATTTTATTTTTTGTAAAGGCTCTCACTATAATATTCCAGTGACATTTTGTATTTGCAGTTTTAAGAATTTCTTCCTCAGGTTCAATGTTTGCTGTCCCTTTTGATTTGGTTATGACTTGGGATTCACTACATTCACTATTATAATCTCCAGTATAGCGTCCTTTCATTATGCATGAAAATATAATTAATACTAATTAAAACTCCATTAGTTTTCATGAAAAATACCATTAGAGTCCAAATCCTTGTTGGGTCCTTCCTTGCAATATCATAAAAAAAAGTTAGTTTTCATTTTTGGTTTGTAGATAATTGACTCATACTACTTATTGTATTGTTTATGTTTTATTCTTACTCCTTGTCTCTTGTAATTCTTGTTATCCTCTAAATTCCCAAAAGCGTCTAAAGGATCCCATGGGGTTTCAATAACTTTACCGATGGTAAGAGCAACACAAAATGCCAACAAGAGAAAGAACTTCATTGCTTTTATCCCAAAAGTGGGTAGGTCTGGAAAACAATTTACAGGGACCAAGCCTGACCAATAATTGGATTCAATTGTTTTCCATTTGTTTACTAAATATTCAGAGTCTTCCTGGTTAGTTTTATTTCTTATGTGTCATAGATGATAGTGACCTGCTACCCCACAAATAGGTACTAAATATGTAGATGTGTATGCATAATAGTCGCAAGAGAAAGCATGGAGAATTGAGCAATATTCATTTCATTGATCTAAAATTCATTCATTTTTATTTGGACACTACTTTGTCAATTCGCGATCAGTTACATACAGCTTATTAATATTTCGTTGTCTTCTATATTGCGTCAAAATATTTAAACAATTATTAAATCCCAGTATCTAAATAAACTCTTATTGATATTTGTAGCTAAATCCTAAATGATAATTTCTCCTAATAAATCATGTCAATTTATTGATTAGGACTGTTCTTTTATATCTTTCTATTAGTTCTTGCCCAAATGCCATAATGAACATCATAATGGAACTACAGAGAAATAGTCTTTTCATTTTACTAATCCTTTTCTCCATAATTTATAATCCTATGAATCACTACTACTGTCAATTGGATGTCCGACTGGCGACTGCTGCCACCAAAGCTGCCCCCCTCCCGCTCCCATCTTCGGATAACATCAGATCAAATTTTATATCAGGCTTGATTAGCTTTTGGATACACTCGGTCATGAGGTCATGGAAAGTTGGATGAAATCTGAAAACATATATGAATCACTAGTTATTTTACCGGAAGTTAAAAATATAAAACAAATTAATTTTAAAAGTAAATTTTACCTGTAAACACTCCCATCAACAGCCACCACTGCTTTCTTTTCTCCAATTTTATTTAGGAGACAGGCCACTCCTGCAGACACGAGTTGAGCTGCGCGACGGGAAACGACCTCACAAACGTGTCTCACAATATGACAGTCTTGATCTGTAAGGGAGTCTTCAGGCAGTCCGAGCTCTTCTATGAGGATCTGTCGACAGTTTGTCAAATCTCCGGCTTTATCCCCTTCAACCTCTGAAATGTATTTGGTATGAAATACATCCTTTTTGAAAATCTCATCTGCCCCAATTCCCTTGAACAATAGGCCATCCCTGGTAAGCTTTCGAAGAACTAGTCCAGCTATTTCTCTAAGGACGATGAAAGATGATTACTATTTGATTATAGTGCTTGTATAATAAAATTGTTTACACATGTGTATTTTTTACCTACCCCATGTACATTCCGGAAATCATTTTCTCAAATATTTGCTTTCCAGGGTTTATTGAAGTAGTGTCAACTTCTTTATCGTAAGGAGTGTAAATAAATTCAAGGCATTTATTGTCACCAAATGCACCCCATTCTAATGAATATTTTGCAAATTGGATTATATGCATATAATCAAATTATGCATACGGTGCATATTAATATATTTGTTTCTATTACCAGTATTAATAATGACTTGTTTCGGATCATTATAATCCTCGTTCCAAAGGCCAACATTGTCAAGTTTTTCCGTGTAGCAGGCATTAGTCCCTGTCCCTATTATTAGACCGATCCTACATTCGGGATTCTTATGAGCACAGGACATTAGGGTGCCGGTAGTGTCATTTAGTACTGCCAAGACATCGATTTCGACATCTCCTCTCCGATGGATGGCTTCTTGTAGCATTTGAACCACATCATTGCCCTCAACGCCAGCACATTTGAAGCCCTTTGTCCATGTGACGAGAATCCCTTTTGTTAGTCCCTCTTGTCGACAAGGAAATGAAAATGTGAAGCCCAGTGGAATTTTTACCCCCGCAACTTTATGCTCGATCATAAACGTTGCAAGGCATTGAGCAATGTGATCGAACAATCCAGTCCCAGGACCGATCATAATGTCGTGCGGCACGGCGTAAATTCTCGATGACATTTTATTTTGATTTCCATCCAGCTCTACTAGAAGGACGCGAAAATTTGTACCCCCAAGGTCAAGGGCTAAAAATTTCCCCCTCTCTTTCCCATTTGGAAGGCTGTAAAATGAAATGTAAATAATGTGAAAAATTTCTCCTTTTTTGTAAAATAAAAATTACCAGCGGACATAAGTCGGGAAGCATTTGACTGTGGCACTTTTATTAGTCTCTTTTCCGAGGCCCAAATTGATCTCGTGATCCAAAGCGTCCATCACGCGACGCAAGGTATCCTCCGAGAGGACCAGCTCTTCGCATATTTTAATTATTCTCTCTGGTACAGCCATTTTCTGTTTTAAGTAGTCACTGAAAATTAAAACAAATTAAAACTGAAGCTCAGCTAATTACAACTAACGGAAAATGAAGACCATGTTTGGTCTTTATGGATTGTGATGCTCTCTCATTACGCGTTATCTCCTACGATAATCTTCATCAACAATTTGTGACATCAAGCAGTACAAATTCTGACTATCCTTATATGCATTATGTATTTATTTTAATGCATTTGCTGACGTGCATTTAAATTCCAACAAAGTTATATTATTATACGGTACGCTTGAGTTCAAGAATCATGTGAACCGAAATGTATGTAAACCAAACTCTCATATCGTAAACTTTCTATATTTCACACCTGTCTCAAATAATAATCAAAAACGTAATGGATCGTGAAAGTTAAGTATGATGAATTAATCAAACTAATGACATCAAAAATATTTCGTCATTGTTTGAGTGAAATTGATAAAATAACTACATACAAACTTGGTTGTCCAAAGCAAATCATATATTATCGTACGATCAATTTCCCCAAAAATATCTGCAATGGCAACATTTACCAGAATCAAGGGAACACGTATTAAATATTAAATACCCAGATAAACAACACATATCAGTAAATAATGCCCTGGTAGATAGTAGATACTATTTTCAATAAATATATACCCAATTAACAAGAAAAACTATATGGCCAGCTTTAATAAATATTTGTTTTCTCTGTTCCTGGAAATACGATATGCTCTAATCAGTTCACAGACTTGATTCACAGAATTAGACTAGAGAATAAATACCAAAGCTTTCCTTCGGTTGAAATGATTGATGATTAATTTACAATTTAGAATAAATTTTACATGTTTTCTATTGTTCTGTCACATAAGTAAATACACAATTGTTTTATGAATTGACTTGATTTTCTACTACTTATGTACCTTGGTTTGATACGTGATCTCGCTTCAAGAGAACTTCACTTACAAATCTTCATTCAACTAATAATCATTTTTGAGACTGGATTGGCGACGGAATAATTTTTATGACGATGATAAACTAAACCAGCAATTAGTCCACCCCGTCAATTCAGCACTTTTATATTTATTTACCTTCTGAAGTTACGGCTTATGAAGATCCATGTTAAATATTTAATGACTGCAGTGGTATACTAGTCCACCTTCAAGCTTAACACAGTTTTGATTTTGTTTGACTAGTTCACTGATTTAGACCAACATGATTTGTATTCTCTTCCATGTCTTTAACTGAAGAACAAAATTAACTTTTTAACAATCCCCTACATCCTTTATTCTTTTTTTTATCTTCCATCCTCCAGACAGAAAAAACTTTAGCTACTGCTAGCTATAAAATGTATTCTCATCTTTATCCATAATGGTTTACGGCGATTATTTACAAATGAAAATTTCCAAAATATTACACCAGACTATGCAGCACATACTTCTATATCCCACGTTGTAATTTACAGAGCTTTGGTATCATGTGAAACTTAGATTCGGATTCGTACTCCAAAATACACTTTCCGGATCCGGGTAAAAAGCGGCGCATACTTGATTTCCCTTTACTACTACAACTCTACAACTTTCTCCGGGCAAAAGTAAACTATGCGGCGTGGTTTGTGAAGGACAATGAACCGACAACAGACCAAATTCATAATTTTATCCACCATCAAAATCACAATCATGTCTGTGTGCTGTCGTCATTAATGTCACCCAAACATGTAATTTATTTGTAAGCTATCAACTTAACCTTGATGTAACACGAATGGTGGTGACATGAGTATGATAACTTTGGTGAGAGTCTCATCAGATTCCGAGATAATGCTCAAAAGTGTCTTGTCTTGTAAAATAGTAATAAATTTCATGCACTCATCTAATAAATGATCAAATTCCAGTAGAACTAGCTTTAAAGGATTTCTGTTGAGATCAGGTGCAGAATCCGTGAATTTGGAATTTCAAGGTAATCACTTGAATATAAACATATCAGTAGTATTACTTTAATCGCATGGATTAAT
The DNA here is from genome assembly GCA_034698145.1 of Proisotoma minuta. Lineage (NCBI taxonomy): Eukaryota > Metazoa > Arthropoda > Collembola > Entomobryomorpha > Isotomidae > Proisotoma > Proisotoma minuta. The sequence goes on from JAQIXN010000625.1 coordinate 16,554, forward strand.
GATGCATTATGACATTATATAATCAAAGATAAAATATCACGCAGCAGGTTTTCCCTATAATTTTAGTCATGATTTATTGCATGTAAAATTAAAACATTTTAAATAACTTGATTTCCATATTCAGTTAAAAAGAATCTGAAAATAAAATTCATGAAAAATTTTTTGTACACATTAACATATAAGCAATTTTAATTTATATTACCTGAGGAGAGATGAGCCTTTTAAATTTAATATTTTTGCAATCGTTCACTCCCAAAAGAACAGACAGAAAAGATATTAGATATGAGTTGAGAGTCAACCTCCGCAAATCTATTTTCAGAACATATATATATATATTTGCATTTGTTTAAAACCACGAGGCAAATCAATCATTAGAAAACATGATTTTTCAAAACATACATTTTAGTCTTCCAATATATGGAAAAATTCGCTCTCTATCAATATCCGCAACTTCAAAGATATTTTGACATACGTCTGCCGGTATGCCAGAAATCCCAGAGTCTGTAAATTTCCCATCTGCTATCAATTCTTCTAAGTTAACCAGATTTTCGAAAATTATTCTGAGCATTTCATCATCCACACGTTGGATATTTAATTTCTTCAGATTGGGGAAGTTTTTTGCCAAAACTCGAAGTTGAGCTTGTGGACTATAAGTCACACCTTCCACAATAATTTCTTGTAATTGATTCAGTTGATACCGTGGTTCAGGTTTCTGAAAATCAGCAAAATCTGGAGCCGCCCCCAAATGCTCTTCTGTTACATAAGAATCGTTCAACAATAAGGTCTTGAGTCTTGGCAAATATCTGACAATAGAATCCACTGGTCCACAGTATTTGTGCAGAGAAAGATATTCTAAATTCCTTAAAATTGGAAAACCATCAAAGTTTTCTGCGTCGTAGTCCAAGTGAAAAATTAAAATCAAGGTTTGAAGCGTGTTCTCTAAACTTTTCAAAAGAAAGTAAAAGCAGTATGGTTTCACATCTGGATAAAGTTCCAGTCTCAGTTCTCGTAGTGGAAAATTCTTATCCATTAATTTAAACAGCTCAAAGTTATCTAAAGCAGCATTGATGTGAATTTCTGATAATCTTTCCAACTTGATTTCAGGATATTCAAAAATGACGTTGTAAAACAGTTGGCTGACCACTTTGTCTGGTCTAATCAAAGTTGGCCAGCTAGGACAGTAAACTTGTTCCAAATTTGGCATCGACATGAGCAATTGTTTAAGAATTGTGGGACAGACGGCTTCCAAAGGGGGTGGTGGTGTTGCTTTATAAGGCTTCTCAATGGAGAAATTTAATTTAAGAATACGAATTGTTGGAAGGACCATGACGTCATTTGGTGGCCCTTCTTGGGCAGCATTTGGGAGAAAGTTGGCTTCTCTTGGAATGAATATTCGAACACTGAGTTCCTCAAGATTTGGAAGTTTTCGTGATAAAATTCTCCACAACTCTTCACCACTCCATTCAATTTGGTGAAGTTTGAGGGATTTTATTTGAGAGCCAAACATGTCAAAAAATATCTCCATACTCTCACATCCTAAGGATACATCCGGTCCAAATTCATAGCTCCAGCAACAATAATTTTCTTCAAGGTCCGAAATGTATGTAACCAACTTTTTCTCTGAAGAAAGTCGTATTTGAGTTTTCTCCTTGAGTATTGAGGAAATTTCATATTCCCAAGACATGCAAACTGTACGGTAAATCTTTAGCTCAGAGTAAGAAAACTCATTCAAGACGCTCTTTGCAATCTGTGAATCAATACATTGGGAATATCGATTTAATTAATTTGGATCGATTGGTAATGACATGACTTACTGTTGGAATAAGAAGGGGATGAGGATTAAGGTAGCTTCGATACATTAAATCTTCCAAATCTTCGTTAGTTTCCATTTTGGAAAAATTTAAACTCTGAAAGTTCACTCTAAAACGGTGAAACGAATAATGAGAAATTAAAGTTTGTAAACAGTTGAGATTTGTTCTGTTTTGTGCCAACTGCACACGCCATTTTTGTTGGCGAATGTCCTAATAATGTGTATTTGCGTCGGCAACTGAAAAAATTAAGACAAGAGGAAGAACATTCATTTTAAAGAGCATGTGCTTTCACCTTGCATAAGTTTTAAACTGCAAATGTAAACTTTTCCATGATAGCATTTTATATATGAATGACACATTTTGGATTATGATTATGGTTAGCAAATTGCATGAAAAGTGAGAAATGAGAAATAGCTGTGCTTGTATGATTTTTGGATATGTGAAAAAAATGTATTTTAAAAACTTGGCAGCTCATCAGCTAATATGCATATAAGCCTGTCACGAGACTAGGAAGGAAATAAAAAGTTGTAATTGAGCCAATTTTCTTTTTAAATAAACAGACAAAATATAAACTGTTCAACTTTTCATTCTTTAAATAATTGAATTAAAATGAATGTCTTGGAACCAAATCTTTATTCTCCAGTTATTTCATTGATGTAAATATGTACATATGCAAGCAAATACATGCTTATGTTTAATAGATTATAACATGTAAACTGGTTTGAGATTGGTCAAAGGGTTAGTTTTGTCAACCAAACAAATTGACATACAAGATGAACTTGAACCAACAAAAAAAGCTTGGAAAAATTCAATTATATGCATCAAGTAATCTTTTCGATGTCATCCATATTCATATCTTTATTCTTCGCACTCACTTAAATTACAATACCAAATTCAATTTTCACCCACCAATTTCATTACATAGTATAACAAAGTAAAATGATATTTTTAATATTCTTCACAATTTTAATTGTCTATCTTTTCAATTCCATGAGAAGAAGACCAAACGAACTTCCAGGTATATCGAAAAACTATAAATTCCGCTACATAAAGATAACTTTAAATTAAATAAAACTTTAAATAAAGGTCCCTTTAAATTTCCAATTGTCGGTAATTTGCCACAAATTGCAAAAATTAATTGGCACAGAGTTTGGTTTGCAATTGATCATTACTCGAAAATTTATGGAGGCATTTATGGAATGTACTTTGGACCACGATATGTTGGTAAATATTTTGCTTTCACCAAAGATAATTAAAAGCAAGTTTTCGTTAATTTGTGTTGTTTTAAAGTGGTTCTTAGCGATCCAAAACTGGTCCATGAAGTGATGAAAAGAGAAGAATGGAACGGACGTCCGCATGATCACATGGCAAAAATTAAAGGGGATGGAGCAGTTCTTGGGATTATTATGACCGATGGTGATCTTTGGAAGGAAACCAGAAGATTTTCTTTGAGACATCTCAGGTACATTTTACTCCTAAATGGATGATTCAAATGTGGGAATATGAGACTGCCCCTTTACAAAATACTTAAAATAGGACTCTAAATAAATATATATTATTATTTGCTTGACTTGAAAAATATTAATTTGATGAGAATGTTGAATTTGCAGAGATTTTGGATATGGCAAAGCCAACATGGAGACATCAGTATGAACTTATAAGAAATGATGCAAACAAGGAACCATTTAAAAAAATAATTCACTAATAGGTTATGGAAGAAGTACAAAATGTTATTGATCACATTGACAAACGTTTAACTAAAGGGGAACAAATCCTTTCTTTTGAAAGTACATTTGGACCAGCGGTTTTGAGGTTAGCAAAATCTTTAATGAAATTAGCAAAAAAAGACTTGTATTAACTTTGTAGTACTCTTTGGACACTGGTCGCAGGGATTCGAACTGAACTTGATGATCCAGAAGTTCTAAGACTTCAGCGTGTTGTAAAGGAGACTCTTCAGAGAAGAGCTTTCGGTTGTTTCACAAAAATATAACACATCTAAAGCGTTTATAGAATGTGTCTCTTAATTATTTACTAGGCGCCGGTATATTTTGGTCATTCCAAAGTTTGAGGTACCTTTTTCCTCAAGGGAGTGGTTTTGCACAACAACTAGAAGGATTTAACACGTTGAAGGAAAACATGAGAGTTAGAAACCACCACTAGGAAATTTTTATATAACTATAAAGTTTGTACAAAATTATTATTTCTGTTTGTAGAGGATAATTGCTGAGCACAAGCAAACTAAAGTTCATGGACAACCACGAGACTTCATTGACTCGTATTTAGACGAGCATGAAGATAATCCAGATAACAAGAATTTTTTCGGTACAAAGCAATCTTTCAGATCTCATTGTTTGCCTATTATATTTTAACATTTTTCATTTGCAGATGACCAACTCGTTGTGACTTGCATGGATCTGTAAATAAATGATACTTTGTATTTTATTTGTAGACTGTAACAATATTGTATTTTAATTATTACAGGTTTGTTGCCGGCTCAGATACCACTACGATAACACTCAGATTTGCTCTTCTTTACCTTATTTTACATCCTGATGTACAGAAAAAAATTCAGGACGAAATTGATATAGTTGTAGGGCAAGACAGAGCTGTAACATTGGCCGACAAAGACAAGTACAAAAATATAGCTTAAACAATATATTCAGAAATCTAATTTAAAAAATCTTTAGACTAGTGTATTTTGAAGCGTTTTTACTGGAGACAAATCGATATGCTAGCGTTGCTCCGATTATAACACCTCACGCTTTGACCGAAAAGGTTACGTACAATGGTTATGAAATTCCAAAAGGATCTCTAATTTTCATAAACACATGGGGAATTCACAGAAACAAAGATCATTGGGGTAACTTATTTTGGGATGCAAAATATATCTACTGTGAAATATAATTATTTCTATTAATTATACAGATGAACCAAATCAATTTAAGCCAGAAAGGTTTTTAAAAGATGGGAAATTGATTTCAAATGATGAATGGCTTTTACCGTTTGGAACAGGCAAAAGGAGATGTTAGTTGATATATTTAATTATTCATTGTAATGGCATCTATATTTTGAGACAATTTCTTTTAGGTCCTGGTGAACCTCTGGCCAAAACGTCAGTTTTTCTCATGATTTCCAATTTATTGCAAAAATTCTCTTTCGCTACCGTTCCTGGAGAAGAAAAGCCTAGCACAATTCCAGTGATTGGTCTCAACTTGGCTCCTTTTCCTTACAAAGCAATGGGCAGAAAAAGAGCCTAATTTTGACAGCTTTCTCTGATTTTTTGCTTTCACTACTTGTGAAGAATGCGCATTTAGGTATTTTCCATGCAAAATTGTTACATAATCCTGAACATTCTTCCATAAATTAAGAAAACAATAAATCCGACACAAAAAAATACATGGCTGAATTTCTTGCTTTTAGTGTAAAACATAATAGTAGTTTTCACATTTCTCACGTCTACATATTAAGGTGTTTATCAAAGGATTGCTATTATTTGTTTAAGCATCAGAAGAACAGGTTGACCTTGCGATTTTTATCTTGAGGGAATTTAGGCTTCGTTTCACATACAATCATCTTGTACTAATAAAAATAGAATTAATTATGTAAAACGAGATAGCTACTGAACTAAAGTACCTTTTAAGCTAAAATGGAAGATGACACTGCAAATTTTTCTTCAATGTTAATCCAGGCTCATTAATAGTCATTAATCATTTCACGCTGCTATCAAACTTCTTCACATATTAATAGTCTCTGTCTGCTAAACAGTTGATGCAACCAACTATCTTGTATTATTGTATATATTCATTTTCCAAACAAAGGATTTAAATTGCATACTTAAGATCAGTTTGTCATGCTTGGACTACGCCAAGATTTAACCCGGAAACTCTTTTTTCTTATGCAAATTCAATTCCATAAAGTAAAATACTTATATATCTGGTGAAGATGAGTTATGAATTTTCATATTTTTTTTCAATCTCAATTATCTTGACCTATTGAGCGATACCTTCCAAGAAAAAGCGTGTGTTAGGGGTTGGCGTTGGTTGGATGTCTACTGGACAAGGGAGGGACTATTTTTTGTCACCTTTGACCAGGTATAAAAGCAAGACTTTAGGTGCTAAAGATCATCATTCGCTCCCATTATCCCATCTCTTCCAAATCACATTAACAAAAATTTCATCAATCATCATGATTGCCAAAATCGTAAGCTAAAAGCCAAGCATATTTCTGGGAGGAATTATTTTCATACATCTTTCATATATTTTATTTCACAGGCAGTTTTTCTTGCCGTTGTGGCAGTTGGACATTGCGGACTTGTCTCTGTGGCCAGTCCTCCAGCATCTACAGTGAAATTGGCCAACCCTGTCGTCGCATATTCTGCCCCCGTTGTTCATGCACCAATCCACGCACCAGTCTTAGCAGCAGCACCAGCTGTACGTCGAAAAGAAACCATTGAGACAGTCTCATCCATTTTTTTTTTAAATTTTAGGTGACCTATGCCGCAGGACCAATTGTCGCAGGACCAATTCTTCGGTCAGCCCCAGCAACTGTCGTTGCCTCAGGGCCAATTGTCGCTCCAGGTCCAATTTCCTACAGTGCCCCAAGTATCATAACCAAAACTTTCGAACCCGTCGAACAACACGGATATCAAATTGCCTATTAAAAATTCTCTTGTCAATAATTGATTTTTCTTCTGTCTGTGATCTGGAAAATTGTTATTTTTCTATTGCCATCAAAAGATGCACATTTCTATTTCATGAAATGAAATAAATCTTTCCCCTGCACTCCAAACATTTGACAAAAAGTTTTCATTTATTACACGATCAATTACAAACATTTATGTATTAGCTACAGCATGACATGTATCACAGAAGGTAACGTAAAACAAATTATTTAATTGCACATTCCTGCACACAATGGACTTTTGATTTGACCTTGATTGATGTCTGCAAAGGCTTTATTCACTATTACATACAAAAGCATACTTATACATTAATAAAACTGAACACATAATTTTCAAATATGAGAGGGTTTAGCTAAAAGAGTGCAAAATCTTTAAAGCGTATAAAAATTGGTTTTTGTTGGTCTCTTGTTGGTCTTCTTTTTGTTCTTCCATTAGCTGGGAATTGAGCTTGAGCTTCTTTGCTTTTGCTGTCTTCTGTTGGCTTTACATTATTTTCTAAAATCACAATATTTTGAACTTTTGTTGGAAAGCTTTCTCCATTATCAATTTTTGTCGTCTCTTGTTGTTGATCTTTTATTTTATTCCTGCGAGTTTTTGGACGGAGACCAATTGGAGGTGTTTCTGTAGGCTCTAATGTTGTTACTAAATTCGACTCTTGAGCAATTATTTCATCAGATACATTTTTTTCTGGAACAACTTGGCTCTCAATAAAATCTGGTTTATTCCTTGTGATCCTAGCTTTTTTTCTAGGGATAACTTCAATTGGGTCTGAAGTGGTTGTTGAAGTATCTATCGAGCAACTATCATTGCAGGATTCTTTATTTATGATTGTCATTGATTGCTTGGCCTTTTCTTCTGTGGATCCGTTGACCTTTCTCATCATCATTTGTCTTCGAGCAGGCATTGGACGATTGTTTTTGTTACTGACTGTTAATTTTATCTCGGGGTTTTCTTCATGAACTACTTGTTTGTCACATTTTTCTTCTTGATTTGATACCCGTTTCAAAAGCACCTTTAGTTTGGGAGATCGTTGTAGAAATTCTACAACTTGAAAGACATCCATTCCTTGGTTTGTTAGACTAGAAGTCCCACCTCGTTCGTTCAACTTCCTGCAGGCGAAAGATACAGCTTCGGGACTAAGCTTGCAATCTTCTATCACGAGATGTTTTATGGTTGTTAATTTTAAAAGTCGATATAAAGCAGCATCAGTTATCTGGAAACATTTTGTTCAAGATTAAAATTATTATTATTATTTTAACTTTTGTTTGCATAACTTACATTGTGACTTTTCACAAATAACGTTTGTATATTTGCACATTGCAAAACTCCCAAAATGAGAGTCACATCAGTTATATTTGAAGAATGCAACTTAAGAGTATGCAACCCTATTAAAAACAAAAATATTAAATCAACAATCAATTAGTTTGGTTGAAAAAAACTTACGGGACAAATTTCCTAAGAACAATCCCTGTCTCAATGCGTCAACATTTAAAATAAAATTGTCCCAAGCTTGCTCCCTCAAGATGACTTTGTAGGCGTTTGGATGAATTGCGGTTGTTCCAGCATCAGAGAATTGACCGTGGATAATTTCTAATTCTTCAAGATTTGGCCATTGAGCATATAAGAGACAAAGACTTTCATCCGCAAGTTTTTCCAATCTTAATTTTCTAATTGACGGAAATTGAATTCCAAGTTTTTGCACCGTTTGAATAGAACGTTGTTTATGATTTCCACAATTGTTTGATTTATCCTGATAAACTTGCAGCGTTTTCAGTGTTTCATAAATTCCTTCAGGTTTTTTCTTAGAGCTGTCCACGTCTTTTAGTACAACTCCATTCAAGTCTACGTTCCGCAGTATTAGGTGCTGTAAATTTGGGACGTTTTCCATGAAAAATAAATTTCCTTTGTATTCGACCAGCTCTAATTTTACGAGTTTGAGAAGAGGTTCGTTAAGGGGCAAATCTGCTTCATATTTCAATCGATTTCCATTTCCACAATAATGAATTTTGATGTTTTTAATGCTGTCTTTTAAGGACGTGAGCAAATTGTGAAGAGCTTTGTTTGTCACTTGAGCAGAGAGTTTCAACTCAAGTGTTTCAAGTTGAAATTTTCTTTGGCTTAATTTTTGAACACTTTCGATTGTGAGTGGTTTTGGTGGGTTTAGATTAATTTTCTTTAGCTTTCTCAAAGTTTCTTTGGGTGAGCTTAGAAGGAAGGACCAAAGTTCTTGATCCAAATCAGATGAAGATTTTTCTAGTAACATTGTTTGCAATTCCTCTGAGCTTTTCAAGTCGTCAATGTTATCAAGTGGAGGTCTAACATTTTTGACTTTTGTTAATCCAAATGTTTCTAGGTTAGGTGCATTGCAAACTATTTCTTTGAGCAACATTTTCAAGTTCTCTGGTTTATTACTTTCACCTCGAAGAAAGTGAAGGGATTTCAAGTTTTGCAAACCAATAATTGGCACATTATTATCGTCATTATGATGAGAATTAGGATCTATAATATTTGAGGACAGACGTAAATGGGAAATGTCCAGTACGTTATTCTCTTGCAAAAATTCTTTGAGCAACTCGATGCCAATTTGACTGTTGATTTCTAAACTCTTGATTTGACTTCCAAAATACGTGCAGAAATGTTTCAGTTGAAGGGAGTTTAAATTTATTTCAGGACCCAAAGAAAACGATGAGCCGAAGAATGATACATGTTTCTTGTTTTTAAAGTCTCGGCAATATGAATCAAGCAGTTTAAATGATCCCAGTTCAATCGTGACTTTCTCTTGAAGAATTTTTCGACCTTCCTCGTTCCATTTCTTGCAAACTTTTCGCATAACTTTCACCTCTGAGATTGGTAAGCAGTTGAAAATTTGACGTATCACCTGAAAGTCAAAACATACATATATTGAAGTTTTATGCTTTCTATGTTATTACCGTTGGAATTGACCATGGTTCTTCATGAGCTTGAAACACGGGAGGAATCTCAATATTCTGATGAATTTCATTTATCGGTTGTTGCTGTTGAACTTCTTGTTGCTGGTAATAGTAATTGTACGGAGGATAATAGTAACTGTTGTAGTCGTAACTTTGGTCGTAATTATAATTATAATTGCCTTGTTGAGGTTGATTTTGGTTGTACCAATACGAATTTTGATAATGCGTCTCCATCACTGAAAAACATACAACAGTTTCAAACTTTATTCAGAGCCAACAAACTGAATACTATCGATATTTCTATGAAACTGACATTACACTTTTTTACCAAACCACAAAAACGCTATCTCACATAACCACAATATAATTATTCATATTAATAGCTATAAATTATTTATCAATGTATATGTTGCATGTATTCCTTTCATTACAGTGTAATGATTACACAAATGTCCATACGTAACATACAAAAGTTGGCTTAAATTAAACCTTCATTCCTTAAAAAAGGCTGCTGCTTATAATTGTACATACATTTGATGAGAGCAACCTTCAACAACTTGAGAATCATCATTGGACATTTACTTCCATGATTTTCCTTTTTACCATACCACTATAAAAAGATGTTAAATATGCCAAATTTACCTGACTTATATTGGTCTTTTCAGTTTATCCAAAGTTGTAAAATCATATCACCAACCAACATATTGAAGAACAATCAACAGGTGCGCAACTTGTTTGAGGTCTAAACAATGCATTCAGTTTTTAGAAATGTTATTCTCTACTGCCTGGTTAAAAAATCATGGAATATTCAGTACAAAAAATACACGCACTTCTCAATTACGAATGGGATAGTAGCAATAGCTGTATAGGGTGTTATTATTACACTGTGACAAAATAAGAGCATGCACACAAGGTAGAAAGTAGAAGAAGAGGGGAGAGAGTCAGAGTACGCGTTTTGCAGGTAAACCACCGCCTAACAACAATAAAATCCCATGCATGCACTTTATATCAAAGGATGAACGAACGAATGGACGTATTACTTATCACAAACCTCTTTGTTTAGATAGGTATTAAACAAACAACGTTTTTGACAGCGAACGTGGATTTTGATTTGGCAAAATTGTGATAATTTATATATACCTAAAGCCACAAGTTACCGATAATTTTATTTAAAAAATTCCTCGTGTAGTAAATGTTGTAATGTAATGAGCTGGATGATGAGCTGGCAACTAAATATTTGCCACTGTGTGAAGGAATAAATTATAATGTTTTCATGCTATTGATTTTTTGGAATAAAGGGTTATTATTTATTAAATACTAGGACATCGATTAAATTCATACAAAAGACATGCCAGGGTAGAATATGAATTGTTTAAATTCAAAATATAGAAAATACTAGTCGATAAAATCATGGAGCATGCTTTGTTTAATAGCTTATTTGTCGATCGATTTTTATTGAGAAATTATGTCAACTTGTGCATGAGACTCAAAAAGAATATTCCGAGATATTTTTTTATTTTTTTGTTTCTACAAATAAAATGGTCACAAACCACTTTTCTTAATAAACCAGAACTTCTACTTTAATTTTGATAACATTAAAATCAGTGCAAAAAGAGTTACAAAACCAGACAAAAACCACAATACAATGATCGGGTCATGGTTGGTTGTAATAAAATGTCACAATAAATCTGAAAATGTTGAATGTGGCTAGTCAGGTATTCTAATCATTTTTTTAAATAGCGTAAATAACGGGTTGCTTCAAGATTGTGAAATTTAGGCTGAGTTGAAGCTCCCAAGCTATTTTGAGTATCCGAATAAGAATATGAATGTGGTTGTGGTTGATACTGCTGCTGATTTTGATATTGCTTATGCTGTTGAACTAATCTGTCTAAATATCGAGGTCTTGTTACAGCTGCCAAATTCAGTAATACTGGCGAAAGCTGATAATCAATTGCCCTCAAAATAGGAAGCATTTGGTTAATTGAACTCACAACTACCCAAATCGGAGATGGGAGGTCTAAATCTCCATTTGGATTTGTTTCCGAAGCAGTTGGAGCAAAGAGTCTTGGGAATAATAGGCGTCTGATTGGAAGGGAAATTCTTCTAAGATTTAAAAGATCAAGTGGCCTCAGTCTATTGCCTTGTAGGTTTGAAGGGTTTGAAATTGATCCAGGGAGGGGAATGGGACGGAAAATATTAGGTATCACATTTTGAGGAAGTTGGGAGAAACTTTGTTGCTGATTGAGATTTTCTGGTTTTGGTATATTGGTTGAAGCAGCAGGAGCTATTTTGTCTTTTTCATGTCCCATAATTTGGTTGTTTGCAGAAGAAGAGGAAGCCGACGCCGAAGTTGGGCCAAAATGACTGTCATCAGGAAGAAAAGTTGGTTTCGGATTTATAGGCTTAATGAATCTGTTTGGATTTAATGGATGTTGTGGATTGAGAGGGTTTAAAATCGGGGGAAGAATCTGATCAACGACTGTTTTTATAGGATTTAAAAAACTGTCACGGTCACCTATAAGCTCAGAATTGTTTGAGGTATTGTTGTTTTCATCAATGCTTTGCATAAGTGGGGGCGGCGATGTGGGGTATTCTTCTTCTTCCTTTTCTTCATTTATTGTGTTGCTAATTATAGGACTGGCATTATTTTCGTTAATGCTACTAATGTCAATAGCTGATTCTGTCGATGAACTTGTATTCTTAAAGTTAGACATGATATTTTGAGTGTTGACACATCCGAAATCCAATTGCCAAACGAATGAAGCATTTGGACATTTGCAAATTCCACCTATGCACTCGAGACCACTTTCCAAGTCGCAATCTCCTTCCGTGGTTTTGCATGTTTTCCCAATTGTATAAGTACAGAGGTTAAGGTCCGTTTCATATGACCCCTTGGAACATTGACATATTTTTGTCTCCGGATCGCAATCAGCTCCTTGAACGCACGCCGGGGAATATGGAGAATCAGGGATACATCTTTTCCCTGCTAAAACAACACACGTCCCTTGCACGGAATCAAAGACTTGGTTTTCAGGGTCTTCGCACTCACAAAAGAAATTTACGCATTTTAAAAATTTGTCTGCTGCACAACCCCGATTATCATTACATGGGGATTGGAAATTTTCGGATGAGACAACTTGAGACAAGGTTGTAATAGCTAAAGTTACTACTTGGAAGAAATTCAGTGGCTTCATTTTTCTAAAGAAGAGTGCAAACAGACTCCCACTTTTAAATACTGCTCAACCTTTTCCTAAGACACTGCGTTTTATGTAATCGGTTACATATATATATATGACTTTGTTATCATTTTTACCTAACATGCAAACACTAAAAGCAAAAATTCCCGTAAGTCATGTAATTGAAGTAGTACCTAGATCTTGTCTCTTTGTAACTTGAACTTACTCATTGCATTGTCGGTAATATTCAGTTCGTTATAAACTTGAATGCAATGAAGTTATTGTTCTCAAGATGTGCAAACCACTTGAAAAAAAAAACGAAACCACTCAATTACATGCTGTGTTTTTATCACTAAAATTTAACCAGATACGTCATTTGTTGGTTTATGCAGCATGTTTTGTAATAGTTTAATTGGAACAGGAAGAAGATGCAATTAAACCGACCAAACCAAGTATGGAAAATAGAATGATATTACTTTCACTCTCACGGATCCTTGCCACTCGTTGCATGCATGAAATTCGACGATTAATCCAGCAGATATGAAATTTCCCATGAGGTTGCTGTACTGCCACAATTAAACAATTTTCGGTATTTTTCTCTTGTAGGTGATGAGTACAAAAGAAGATTACGCAATCATTTGAGATTATAAGAAGGAAATGCTTGTTTTTTCTAAAATTTATGATCATCAATCATTTATGATCACTGGAATAAATATTGTTTTGTTGAAGCCAGCATGAAAAAGGCAATTCAAGGATTGTTGAAAAGGTTAAGGTTCAAAAAAATTATAAAAACTAGTCGACAACTTTTTCAGGAATGATTGTGTATTTATTTGATTTTTATTAACGAGCAAAGAAAATAATAATAATAGTAATTCGAGTGAATAATTAAAGCTGGAGCTTGAAGGTACTAATAATGATTTAATTGTTTGATTTATATTTTATCCTACATATCATTCAATTCTACCCAGTCATGTATGTAGATTAGCTTAATATGCAAAGATAAGTTTGGAGTCGTAGCCCAACTTTTCCAAAGCTGGATTACAAGCAAAATTGATCATTGGTGGTGGTCCGCACATAAGAACAAGAGTATCATTTGATGGCTTAAAGAAATGTTCGCTTAACATGTCAGCGTTCACGAATCCAGAGCTATATTTCCAATCTATAGAGATCACAAAATGTTATTTTATCACCCAAACCAAGCGTTTGTGATAAATGTGATTATTATTTACCTGTTGGGGGCCTATCGACAGTGTACCATAACTTGAATCTATCTGGTTGTTCATCCCGAATTTTCTCCAAGTCTTCACGACAAAGAATATCTTCTTCCGACTGATTAGCAAACAACAAAGAGAGACTGGTGTTGTCTTGAGAGTCTTTGAAAACGTGTTTGACAATTTGAAGCATTGGAGTAATACCACTTCCACCGGCAATCATGTTGACTTTCTTAACTTTAACAATCACGGCTTCCGACTTTTTATCCGCCTTGATTGCAAATTCACCTCTTCCATTATAAACAAGTCGGCCTGAAGGTCCCCTGCAATCAATTGTGTGCCCAAGAGGTAAGTCGTTTAGGTACTGTGTCAATTTTCCGCCGTCTGGAAATTTGGGATGGACATTTCGAAAATAAACCTATAAAATACGATAATTTTGGTTATGTCAACACATTGCAAGTTTTTTTGTGCATACTTTAATGACCAAATCCATATGTCCAACATCATCGTCACTGCTAACCGGTGTATAAGGTCTTACAACCAGTGAATCATTCACTTTGGCAGATAAGTGAATATGTTGTCCAGTGGGTAATCCCAAAACGTGATTGTCCGAAGGAAGTGCAAACCGAAACAGGCGAGTATCATGGGAAAGGACTTTTTTCTCTACAAGTTTCAAGGGATACTTGACATCGCTATCTTGAAGGGCAACGGGATGACCATTCTTTGTCTTTTGTGACTTTTTTGTAGTCCCTTTACTACTTCCATTTCCACCACTGCTAAATTTGTAGAGGGTGTAAATTGCTGACCCTGCAACAACCACGACTCCAATCCAAAATGCAGGGACCTTTGGTTAGAAAAACGCCTTATTTTAATAAATACTTTCACAAACCTAAGATATAATACCTGAAATAAGTCCGTAGTCAATCCCATTTTGCTGTCTTCTTTAAAAGGAAATGACTGCAAAATAAATTAAATCTTTTAATCAAACAAATTCCGGTGAAAACTGTGGCAAAGAAGTATTTTGTACTTGGAATTCCTAGTGGTTTCCTCTCAAGAAGAAGCTTGGTAAACGTGGTATGATATAAATTTAACCACCTTTCGGCTAGCAAAACGAGTTAAATGATGTGTATATAGCCAACGTAAGATAAGAGGAGAGTGGAGTGGACATTTATTACTTGACTTTGACCATGAGAGAATTCCCAGAGATTCCCATTATTCAGGGCAATATATAAACTCATCTATATGCAGAGATCAAGTGGCTTTGGCTCCATTGCACAATCAAAATCGTTCAAAATTGAAACCATTCATTTATTTAAGTAATTTTTTTTACATGCATTTGAATGGATAGAAGTGAAAGCAAACAAATAGAAAATGCTAGTAGATATTTGTTTTGGAACGTGGCCTTTGCATGAACATTTTCAGATGAGATATAAATTCTTTATCCAGCTCCCACTGAAAATAATGATTATACTTTCTTCATTTGGAAGCCTAATTTATTTTGTATGGAAAATATTAATTACCCCATCCTCAAAGATAGTTGTCATCGTCAAAATTGGATATTTTTGTAGGAAGGGGAAAATTTCAGTTTTTAATGTCTTGTTTTTATGAGATGGATTTCCGGCCAAAAGAAAGTCAATATGATCCAACGGCATAATATTATGTTGAATTATGAATTCCAAAGCGTCATCAATTTCCTTTAAAGATTTTTGGCCTGCATTGTCCTCAATGATAAAGACGATTATGTCCAATCTTTCATTTTGAAAAGCCATTATTTTCTCAACTTCCAATTCCGGAATTGCTTTCACCCGATGCATCCAATTGTTTCCCCGATCTTGGAAGTCCAAAACTCTGGCAAGTTTGCAACCAAATGTTTCAAGGCCGACAATCTAATGGCCAGAAAACAATCACAGATGAATGGATTTACGTTATAAAATTTCAATTGTTACAAACCAAAATCAATTTTTCATCTGACTTTTTTTCAAACAATAATTCATCTTTGGATGCCTTATTATCTTTTGTTGTAGTTCCGGAAGAGGGGACAGA